>JARACY010000676.1:0-80928 GCA_029255725.1 Scrobipalpa atriplicella
CCGCAATTCAATACCGAATCTTCCAGATCGCCCTTTTGTTAGGTTGTTTACATCACGGTATTCGCGGTGGTCGCAGAACATTCGGGATTCCTATTGTTCTCCAGTTTGACAAACAACTTGTGTACTTCTCAACTATTGTTAGGCGCAGGTAAACGGCATAAAAAAATTGTTTGCGCGTTTGGATCTTTCTTCCTGTGTCCGAGTAAGTTCGATTCACGAATGTTCTTGGTTTATCCGCGCGACTCCGCGATAAACGGACTTTGTGTGTGCCTAGTGATTTGGTTTTGTGATTATTGTTAAATAAAGTGTGTGTGACCATTATCGGCGTTTTACTCCGATTAATCGAACCCTCGAACGTAACATTATTTTCTGACCTTTTCCGTCCCATAGTTTGATCTGCAAGCAGTTAATTTTCCCTAAATTAAAAATCTTTGGGCTCTTATTATCTCAAATCATATTCTTCTGTATATCTTATTCCTGAAGCAACAAACATAAGCAAAAAACACTGCAAAGTTAAGCATTTAGAATGATGTCAGTTTTAAATCAAATCACTGTTTTCCATATCAACAATCAACATACAATAAAAACGCATCCAATTACACTTGACTAAATTACATAACATTGCTGATACCACTATTTAATAGTCTGAGATAAAAATTGCTCCATTGTATGTTTTCTAGGCATCAGACACACTGACTACAGATCTAGACTTAAAGACTGCACATCCAGACTCAAGGTCACCGATGTTGGTACGTGTTACACAATACCTAGCTAGATCTGTTTAGATAACTGCAGATGTTGTCTTTATATCTAAAAGAAGTAGGAATACAATGTAGTAGAATGTAGATATTCGTAAAGAAGATAATTTGGGTTTAATGCTTATTTATCTGCAAACCAAAACATTTAAATTTAATAGATAGGTACTTAAGTTACAGCGGGCACAATTCTACACTGTCACTAACTAAAGTTGAATTTAGCCCTGAGATTTTTGTCAAATTTACTTGAAAGTGGACAAGAGAAAATCAGGTGTAGTGTTATTCATTGTCATTGATTGGAAGCTCAACTCTTACCTATTTTTAGATGAGGGAAATCGATCGTCGAGAAACAAGCCTCTCTGTCGCGTAATATTGGCACATCCCTACTTTGCGTTTGGTTTGACAGTTGATCGATCGATCGACTCCCGCGGTCTCGCGTATTGAATGTGGATTTGAGAATCTTCAAGAGCTTATATTTCTGTTTTAATTATATCTTTCGAAATGTGAATTGTCTTTTAATACAATGTATAATGTATTTGCAGTTCCTTCGGATTTTAGATACGTTTTCTTTTGATGTCTTTAGGAATGGCAACAGTCACAGCCACCATCAGCTTAGGTACAGTTTTTCAAGTGTAGATTGAGTATCGTCGTTTACTAGAAGTATTAGGTTAGGCCATTCCAGAAGTGAATTGTCATCCTATTGTTTTCTAAAGATAGATAGATAAATAAGCTCAAGTCCGGCCAAATGTCTCCCCAATCGTGCCTCCTTTTCTTTCACCATCACGTTATTATGATTTATTGTTTAATATAATAAAAATTTAAATAATGTCATTCATACGTTGGTCTTGCGTAATAAATGCAATATTATCTATTGTAGATTGCGTACTATAATATCTTTATTTGTTTTGTGAAAATAGTTGTTCAGCACGTGTTACTAGCAAAGACTTCTTTATAAACTGTTTATATAGAAGTCTTTGGTACTAATACATTCCGACCCTCTTTTTTTCAGCGCACCTGAGTCGCACACACATAAGTCACGCCTTTATCCCTGAAGGGGTAGACAGAGCTTAAAATGCCTAGTAAAAAGCGTCGCTGCCACGTCTGCCAAATATTGAGGGCAATTTTAGATAGTAATGTGTACTAAATTCATACACTGTAAGTCCCCGTCGCATCCTTTTTGCTTATTTCTACAGCATGCCCGGAAGGCAGGACAGCTGAAACATTCTACGTTTTTTTATAGCTCCCAGTCCAGAATGGAAGAATGGGCACCCGAGTCCATGGGCAGATTTTTTAAATAATTATAAGTATGATATACCGTAAATGAAGCAAGTCCACATGCCCTCGATAAACTTGAAGCGAAAGAGTAGGAAGAGGAACCGGAACAGTATAATTACCTGAAACAACAAACAAACGGTCAATTAAAAAAAAAACAATAAAATTAAATATCCTACTCATGATTCATTTTGAAGGTTTTGATATTAAGGGAACAATCTGAAGAGTACCTAGATTTAAATTTATTAATTCTTCTTGAATCGTAGTAAATTACAAGGAAATGACAACAATAATCATTATTCCCGTTCATCCGTCGAACCATCATCATTCACAGTCATTAGTCATTGGCCATCACTTACTGTTCGCTCATGATATAAAATGACAGATATAAACGTATATTAGTTAGGTCATGATGTTCGCAACTAAGAATTGCTACAAAATAAAATAACCATTCTTTGTCCTGTCACAAACTCAAAATTTCAACACAAGAACAAATCGTTTATTTGTGAGCTCCACCTTTCCTCTGCAATGCTTATAGACATTGCAGGAGAGCTGTAGTGTAGGGTAACATGACAGTGCTCGCCACGTGGACAATAATATCTCTGGACAACTGCCAACGGTAGGGTAGCGACCCCCGTTGTCGCCTTGTCTGTTTGTTTTGTGGACACTGGACAGTGAACGAGGTTGTTTGAACATTCGAGTTGAGCTGTTCTGGACGTTTTTAGTTTTAAATTTCACGTTACGTAGGTACAGAAGTTTTAGCTGCGATACCAATTTATTTGACGTTCTTTTCCGTTAATATTTTCAGAGCACTGTCGCGGTAATGACCTTAAACTTAATAAACGTTATTTTTAATACTTGTAATCTAATCATAATAAGTTTACTAATAAGAGTTTAGAGAACAGCTTCTTTTGCGGTTTTTATAATCTTGAAAATTTCATTTTCAATGATGTTTACATTAGCCACCACTATTTTTATATCACTGACAAATAATTCCAATTTATCTGACTGAACTAAGTAGTATACCTACGTTATTTGCCACTTTAAATCTCTTGGAATTAAATACCCAATTAAAAAGACGAATATCCTGAATTCGTAGGTTATGTCCGCCATTTATAATTTCCCGCGCGCGCGCGCGCTTTTGTTTTTATTTTTCTGCGACTCTTGGCAAAGGCTGCGGTGAGTCATGCAGCCACCTGAATTATCTTCGGTGTAGTGGGTGGGAAGGATGTCATCACAGTTGATGGCCAATGACTAATGACTGTGAATGATGATGGTTCGACGGATGAACGGGAATAATGATTATTGTTGTCATTTCCTTGTAATTTACTACGATTCAAGAAGAATTAATAAATTTAAATCTAGGTACTCTTCAGATTGTTCCCTTAATATCAAAACCTTCAAAATGAATCATGAGTAGGATATTTAATTTTATTGTTTTTTTTTTAATTGACCGTTTGTTTGTTGTTTCAGGTAATTATACTGTTCCGGTTCCTCTTCCTACTCTTTCGCTTCAAGTTTATCGAGGGCATGTGGACTTGCTTCATTTACGGTATATCATACTTATAATTATTTAAAAAATCTGCCCATGGACTCGGGTGCCCATTCTTCCATTCTGGACTGGGAGCTATAAAAAAACGTAGAATGTTTCAGCTGTCCTGCCTTCCGGGCATGCTGTAGAAATAAGCAAAAAGGATGCGACGGGGACTTACAGTGTATGAATTTAGTACACATTACTATCTAAAATTGCCCTCAATATTTGGCAGACGTGGCAGCGACGCTTTTTACTAGGCATTTTAAGCTCTGTCTACCCCTTCAGGGATAAAGGCGTGACTTATGTGTGTGCGACTCAGGTGCGCTGAAAAAAAGAGGGTCGGAATGTATTAGTACCAAAGACTTCTATATAAACAGTTTATAAAGAAGTCTTTGCTAGTAACACGTGCTGAACAACTATTTTCACAAAACAAATAAAGATATTATAGTACGCAATCTACAATAGATAATATTGCATTTATTACGCAAGACCAACGTATGAATGACATTATTTAATTTTTATTATATTAAACAATAAATCATAATAACGTGATGGTGAAAGAAAAGGAGGCACGATTGGGGAGACATTTGGCCGGACTTGAGCTTATTTATCTATCTATCTTTAGAAAACAATAGGATGACAATTCACTTCTGGAATGGCCTAACCTAATACTTCTAGTAAACGACGATACTCAATCTACACTTGAAAAACTGTACCTAAGCTGATGGTGGCTGTGACTGTTGCCATTCCTAAAGACATCAAAAGAAAACGTATCTAAAATCCGAAGGAACTGCAAATACATTATACATTGTATTAAAAGACAATTCACATTTCGAAAGATATAATTAAAACAGAAATATAAGCTCTTGAAGATTCTCAAATCCACATTCAATACGCGAGACCGCGGGAGTCGATCGATCGATCAACTGTCAAACCAAACGCAAAGTAGGGATGTGCCAATATTACGCGACAGAGAGGCTTGTTTCTCGACGATCGATTTCCCTCATCTAAAAATAGGTAAGAGTTGAGCTTCCAATCAATGACAATGAATAACACTACACCTGATTTTCTCTTGTCCACTTTCAAGTAAATTTGACAAAAATCTCAGGGCTAAATTCAACTTTAGTTAGTGACAGTGTAGAATTGTGCCCGCTGTAACTTAAGTACCTATCTATTAAATTTAAATGTTTTGGTTTGCAGATAAATAAGCATTAAACCCAAATTATCTTCTTTACGAATATCTACATTCTACTACATTGTATTCCTACTTCTTTTAGATATAAAGACAACATCTGCAGTTATCTAAACAGATCTAGCTAGGTATTGTGTAACACGTACCAACATCGGTGACCTTGAGTCTGGATGTGCAGTCTTTAAGTCTAGATCTGTAGTCAGTGTGTCTGATGCCTAGAAAACATACAATGGAGCAATTTTTATCTCAGACTATTAAATAGTGGTATCAGCAATGTTATGTAATTTAGTCAAGTGTAATTGGATGCGTTTTTATTGTATGTTGATTGTTGATATGGAAAACAGTGATTTGATTTAAAACTGACATCATTCTAAATGCTTAACTTTGCAGTGTTTTTTGCTTATGTTTGTTGCTTCAGGAATAAGATATACAGAAGAATATGATTTGAGATAATAAGAGCCCAAAGATTTTTAATTTAGGGAAAATTAACTGCTTGCAGATCAAACTATGGGACGGAAAAGGTCAGAAAATAATGTTACGTTCGAGGGTTCGATTAATCGGAGTAAAACGCCGATAATGGTCACACACACTTTATTTAACAATAATCACAAAACCAAATCACTAGGCACACACAAAGTCCGTTTATCGCAGTTCGTAGTCGTCGTTATTCACTTCTTCAGTTCACTCCGAGATCGCTAAGATTCGTTATCCGAAACAAGACTGGTTTCTGGGCCGGACGGAGGTGCTTTTATATCCCGCAATTCAATACCGAATCTTCCAGATCGCCCTTTTGTTAGGTTGTTTACATCACGGTATTCGCGGTGGTCGCAGAACATTCGGGATTCCTATTGTTCTCCAGTTTGACAAACAACTTGTGTACTTCTCAACTATTGTTAGGCGCAGGTAAACGGCATAAAAAAATTGTTTGCGCGTTTGGATCTTTCTTCCTGTGTCCGAGTAAGTTCGATTCACGAATGTTCTTGGTTTATCCGCGCGACTCCGCGACACTGCCCCCCTCTTAGAGATGTTCGTCCCGAACATCATTACTGCCATTATAACGGGCCAGGCGATCAACGTGGACGATCTTCATTGCTCCTCGTGGGTGTCGCTGAATCCTGTACGTCACATCGTTTATGCGGGTCACAATCTTGTAGGGTCCATCCCATCGTCGTTGAAGCTTTGGAGACTTCCCTTTTCGCCGAACTGGGTTATGCAACCAGACTAAGGATCCCTCTGCAAAGCCGCAACTAGTGGCCTTCCGGTCGTATCGGGTCTTCATGCGCTCACTGGACGTCAGTCCGTTCTCTCTTATAATCGCATGGACGTTATGTATGCGTTCACGCAACCTCTCGATGTAGTCTGGCACACTAAGTTGGTTTTCCGGATCCTGCGGAGGTTCTCCGGTCAATAGGTCAGCTGGTATTCGCAACTCTCTGCCGAAGTTAGCGTAAGCCGGTGTCACTTTGGTGCTCTCGTGTTCAGCTGTTCTATAAGCCAGCAAGAATATTGGGATATATCTGTCCCAGTCCCTTTGATGATCTTCTACCAGCTTCGCCAGGTGACGTTCCAGGGTCTGATTAAACCGCTCCACCATTCCGTCAGATTGTGGGTGATATGGGGTTGTTCTGGTCTTATGCATTCCTAGCAGCTTGCACATTTCTTGGAACAGCTTTGACTCGAAGTTGCGCCCTTGATCCGAGTGTATCTCCAGAGGAACACCAAATCTGCATATCACCTCGTTGACCAACTTTTCTGCCACTGTATGCGCCTCTTGGTTTGGAATGGCGAACACTTCAGGCCACTTCGTGAAGTAATCCATGACCACCATGAAGTACTTGTTCCCATCTTCTGTTACCGGGAAAGGTCCTGCCACGTCAACTGCTATTCTCTCCCAGGGGGCTCCCACGTTGTACAGTCTCAGCTTTCCTCGACTTCTGGTTTGAGGTCCCTTAACTGCTGCACAGACAGTGCATTTCCGGCACCAATCTTCAACATCCTCACGACAATGCAGCCAATAAAATCGTTCCCGAATTTTAATCAGGGTCCTTCGAACTCCGAGGTGACCTCCAGAGACACCGTCATGAAGCTCACGTAAAACGTCCTTTATAAGTTTCCGTGGCACAATCAACTGTAGATGATGCTCGTTTCCTGAAACTTTTTCCCATTTCCGGTACAAGATGTCATTTTGCAGGGTCAAGCTCTCCCACTGAGCCCAGTAGCTCTTTGTTCCGGAACCAAATGGGGCTACTTCATGCCAATTTGGTTTTCCCGTTCCTCGTTTCATCCACTCGATGATGGGTTTCAGATCGTCATCTTCATTTTGAGCTTTCCGCACCTCATCATTCTCCCATTTTTCATCGGTAGGTGTTGTTCGTAGAACTTGGACTCTTTCCTTCATTTCTTTTCGCGTGCAATGTTTGCAGTCCTCAGTACAAGGTCGTCGCGATAATCCATCAGCATTCGTGTGTGATTTCCCGCTGCGATGTTCTATCGTGAAGTTGTACTCTTGAAGCTGTTCTATCCAACGTGCAACTTGACCCTCCGGATCCTTGAACTGTAGCAGCCACTTCAGTGCAGCGTGATCTGTCCGCAGTTGAAACGGTCTTCCAATCAGATACTTTCTGAAGTGTTGGAGCGTCTTCACAACTGCCAAGAGTTCTCTTCTCGTCACACAGTAGTTGGTTTCTGGTCGAGACAAAGCCTTACTGTAATAAGCTATAACCACTTCCCGATCACCTTGCTTTTGTGAGAGTACACCGCCGATGGCTGTATTACTGGCATCAGTGTCCACGATGAATTGGCCATCTCTCTGTGGGTAGCCCAAGATTGGAGACTCACATAGCTTCTTCTTGAGCAGGTCAAATGCTTCCTCGCAGGAGTCGTCCCAGTGGAATTTCTTCTTGTCTTCTGTAAGTCTGTGCAACGGCTTGGCTATCTCTGCAAATCCTTTCACAAATCGGCGGTAGTAGGAACATAACCCGAGGAATGCCCGTACGTCCGTTTTGTCCTTTGGTGTTGGCCACTTCTTCACTGCCTCAACCTTCTCAGGATCCGTCTGCACTCCAGCTTGCGATACAACATGTCCCAGATAATTGACTTTATCCTTGAAGAAGTTGCACTTTTTCGGGTTTAGCTTCAGGCCGGCTGCTTTTATCTTCACCAAGATCTTGTCCAGTTGATTAAGATGGTCCCGAAAGTCCTTTCCAATGACGATGATGTCGTCGAGGTATACTAGGCAAGCTTCTCCGATGAGTCCAGCCAACACACACTCCATGAGTCGCTCAAAGGTCGCCGGAGCATTACAGAGTCCAAACGGCATGACGTTGAAGTGCCACAAACCTTGGCCGGTTGAAAATGCCGTCTTCTCTTTATCATCTGGATGCAGTTCCACTTGCCAATAGCCAGACTTCAAATCCAATGTGGAGTACCAAGATGACCCTGCCAGCGTGTCTAATGTGTCGTCTATCCGAGGCAACGGGTAGCTGTCTTTTTTTGTTACCTCGTTGAGCCGCCTGTAGTCAATGCAGAAACGTGAAGTTCCATCTTTCTTCTTCACCAAGACTACCGGTGAGCACCAGGGGCTCGACGACGGCTCTATGATCTTGTTCTTCCTCATGTCATTGATCATGTCCTGGACCTCTCTGTCTTTGGCTATTGGGACTCTTCTTGCTCTCTGTCTTATTGGTGGTTCGTTGCCAGTGTCTATTCTGTGTTTTACAACTGATGTTCTTCCGATATCTCCATCATCTTTTGAGAAAACGTCACTGTATCGAGACAACAAGGCTTGAGCTTGTTTCTTCTGAGTAAAGGTGAGATTTCCGCATTCTTGAAGTAGGTCGTTGATTCTTGACATTTCACCTGAACCACTTGTCTTCTGTGAAGATAGTCTTCGTAACGTCGATACTTCTTCGCAACGTCCAATGATGTCGCCTTCCTTTAATTCCACGTCGCTGTCACTCAGATTGGCAACTTCAACTGCAGTGAAACCATGGTCACAAACGAGACTTCTTGCGATGATGCAGTGCTCCAGGGTCCCACCATCCTCGACTAATACACTTTTTCCATTCTTGCCTTTGTTTGTATACGGCAGTTGCACAGGCACCAACGATTTAGATCTTCCGGGCAAGATGACTCTTCTTGCAGTTTTCACTTCTCCTCTAGGACCACCGTCCATGAAAACTTCTTCTTCGCCACATAAGAAAACGCCTGTTTTGAAATCCACCTTGCAGTCGTTCTTCCACATGAAGTCCAGTCCAAGTATGCAATCGTCCATTATATCAGCCACTAAAACCCAGTGCGAGTACAGCGCGGAGCCAATGCGCATCCTCACGAATGCCTCTCCAACGACGGTTATTTGTTGGCCGGTGGCTGATAGGAGTCGATAGTGCCGTCGAGTTCTCGTATTCCAGTTGCCATTGCCCAATACATCAGGTCTCACAACTGTCCGGGAGGCACCGGTGTCCAATGTCAAAGTGCAGTTGTTGTCATTAATCTGACCTTGAACTTGTAGGCTGTTACCGTCGCAGGCTTGTGATATGACAACTTTCAGGGCTTTCTTCCACCGAGCCAGCACCCGCCCCTTAGTCCTGGCTGTTACTCGTTTCCCTGATTCTCTTGTGCAGGTTCTTCCACCTGCCTATGGTCGGTTGCAGGTCCGGATCCACTCTCCTGGCTGGTTCGCTGACGCCAATTCGATGGGGTTGCACGTCGTTGTCTGCAATTAATGCGGATGTGTCCTCGCTCCCCGCAAGCGTAGCACATGGGTCCAAGCCTTCCTGCTGATCTCGCTTGTTCCACAACTTCCACCATCTCTCGCACTCTTCCTGTTCGAGGCTCCTGTCGTACAGCCTCCACTTCAAGTGCGTGCGCCAACGCCTCCTTCATTGCTTTGTGGTGAGCAAGACGAACAGTAGATCTCACCTCCTGATCTCTGATCCCATCGATGAAAGCTTGCACGATGCTGTTGTTGATCGTGGTTGCGTCTGCTGATGGATAGGCTTTCCTCACCAGCTTCTCAATTTCTAACGCCCATTGTTGCAGACTTTCATGGCTTCTTTGGACACGGTCCCGTAATTGGGCACGGAACACGTGTTCTAGGTGCCGCTCGCCATACCGGGCTTCCATTGCCTCCATCAAATTGCCGTAGTCATACTCCTGCGGCATGGCATCCAATACTGTGAGCGCTGGCCCCCTCAATGCTGTACTTAGCGCTGTCAGGCACTGATCGTCCGTCCATCCACTCGCTTTTGCAGCTAATTCAAACTGCTTCCGGTATGCGCTCCAGGAAGTTGAGCCGTCATAGGAGGGCACCTTAATCCTTGGGCCTTGATTTTGGGCGGTGGTATCCACGGTGCTGGATCTGGCCCCGTTGATCTTCATTCGAAGCACCTCCTTCTCCACTTTGGCGATATCCGTACGCAGGTCCGCGCAGTCAGAGTCCAGGGCATCTACCCTTTTCTCAATGCTCTTGAAGTCCGTCTTCATGATGCCCACTTCAGATGCAAGTTGATCTTGATGTGCCGCTATAGCTTCTATCTTCTCTCCGAATTTCGTGTTCTGCTGCAACACCTTTAGCAGCAGTTCTTGTTGTTCACGGGCCTGTTTTTCTTGCTTGCGCGCCTGCTCGAGGGCTTGGTCTTCTTGCCGTTTCAATGCTGCTAACAGCATTGCAAATTCCGGTGACGCTGCTGGCTCTTGTGCTGTAGCAGGTGGCGGCGTAGCTCCCAATGTCGCGGGCGAAGTCCCTGCTGCTGGCGGTGTCGTAGTACACGGTGGCGTGGGGGTAGTCCCTGCTGGCGATGTCGTAGTACTCGGTGGCGCTGGCGGCTGGCCTTCACCCTCCTGCTGTCGCGCTGCCTCAATCTGGGCTCTCGTCTGAACGCCTTCCTTCGGTATCAACGGCATGATTCTCCGATTCCGCTTCTGACACCAATGTTACGTTCGAGGGTTCGATAAATCGGAGTAAAACGCCGATAATTGTCACACACACTTTATTTAACACTAAATCACAAAACCAAATCACTAGGCACACACAAAGTCCGTTTATCGCAGTTCGTAGTCGTCGTTATTCACTTCTTCAGTTCACTCCGAGATCGCTTAGATTCGTTATCCGAAACAAGACTGGTTTCTGGGCCGGACGGAGGTGCTTTTATATCCCGCAATTCAATACCGAATCTTCCAGATCGCCCTTTTGTTAGGTTGTTTACATCACGGTATTCGCGGTGGTCGCAGAACATTCGGGATTCCTATTGTTCTCCAGTTTGACAAACAACTTGTGTACTTCTCAACTATTGTTAGGCGCAGGTAAACGGCATAAAAAAAATTGTTTGCGCGTTTGGATCTTTCTTCCTGTGTCCGAGTAAGTTCGATTCACGAATGTTCTTGGTTTATCCGCGCGACTCCGCGACAATATTATCTAAAACCATGACAGATAGGCCTATTAGCTGTGCTATTAGACGGTTTAAAAACTCTGACCTAACCTACAAGACAGAAGAAGAAGAAGAAGAAGAAGAAGAAGAATTGGCTGCGAGCTTGTCCATAGATAAGCATACATGTCTTGTCTAATTGAAAACATTCGACGTATTACCACTTGAAGCGCAACGCAACTTGGACGGCTCAATGCGAGATGTTACTGGAGCCTATAGTCAGCCCCCAAAGTTGCTGGAATACGTCATGAAAAATATGGATTTTTCTATAGTTTACCTACAGTGTCCCGCAAAAGATAGAGTGTATAGCTATTTTAATTTACTGGCTTTACTGAGCCTAGGGAAGCACTTGAAGCCATACGGCCCCTCTCTCCTGTTCGGGATATTAACGGGAACCTGCATAATTGATCTGATTAGTGATCAGCAGTGCGTGGTGAGTGCGCTTTTATTGTATGTTAGCGCCATACGTAGCGAGGCAAATGAAAGAGCTTAGATTATTTAATATACAAATTATATTAAATGTTGATTTATCAAGAAAATTAACGCAGAAAGAGCACCCATTGTCTTTTTTATCATCTAACGATAAACAACCAAGTATTATTTACAACGATAACTGAACAGCTTACTTATTTTTGTTGACCGTAGGGTTAGCCCTCGACGTTTCGACCCTATTCATCAGGAGAGAAGATGCGAAGACCCTCTTTTTTATAACGTCAAGGGTTAACCCTCCGGTCATAAAATTGTTTTTTTTTATGCTGTAGTCGACGTCGTCATACTTTTATTACTTAGGAGTACTGTTTTGATTGAATCATGTATTACGCCGAGTAAATTAATATGAAATGAATAATTAAATGACAATCAGCTCATTATGTTTAAAGATAACTTTATGGTTTTCTTTATAGGAAAACAGATAAATCTGTATAATTCAATCTTACTTCAATAAATTCAATAATAAATTGACAGCAATAGACATTAGAATATAGATAAACATCTATGCACGTACTTGTCTTATAAGACTAGCACAAATTATAGGAAAATATATGACCCGTTTAACATACAAGAATGTAGGCATGTTTATTATGTTTATTCATCTAAGCTGATTCCGATAGTATTTTTTTATTTGAAAAAAAATAAAAATAAAAAATAAGTAGGATGTATCTTGGACTTGGCAAAAGTATATATTATAGAACTAAATGACGCCATGGAAGAATATAATATATGAATATGAGACTTTTTTTAGATCTATTCATATAGACACAACCGTGGACACAACTGACTATCAATGATTTAAAAAAAAAGTTAAAGTACAAAATGTCCCATCATCATACATCTTTCTTCATGCGGAAGAGTATTTGATGATGTTTTTTTTTTTCTGACCATAACTTCATAAAACTTTTAAGACGGCAACATATGATATATCATAATAATACTTTGATTAAGGCTGACTTCACAGAAAACGGTTTAATCCTTTGAATAAATGACGTAACTACATTAAATGTCACAAAATATTACGTCGTCCGGTTACATGTTGAGAAGATACAACCTACTTTATATGCAACACTGGCAGCAGATTTTCAATTAATTACATGCCGATTAACATTTCATTATCGTTCAAGGCGGACAAGATCTAGACTATAATTTAGAATAGCTATAAAGAATGACTATTTTGATATTTATCTACAACATTGTAAAAAATAGTAGTTTCAAGGTTTTCCAGAAAAACTGCAATCAACTGTATTTGACAACAAACTACTTAATAACTTGATTGTATTTGAAAATAGTTATGTACACGTAATTATATTATATATAATTATTGATACAAAATATCTAATTATAATGTAGTTTAAAAATATCAAAATATTGTGAATAGTTTCATTCATAAGTAAATGCCTCCTATTATATTATTATACCTATAAGTCTTATCATTTCTCGGGACTATAGTCTTATTATAATAATAATTATTATATATCAATTTATTTAAAATTTACATAGCTCATTACATTGTTTCATTAAAATGTAGTTTTTGGGTTTTTAAACATACCTCCCTAAGAAAATGGTTTAATAATTTGGTTACCTTGTTTATTTTTATAAATACATCGTCCAACCCACTATTACGGTAATAAGCATCACCATAATCCAATCGTAAATCAACTGAGGATCTTCTCCGATAGAGTCTAAAGTACAATAATCGGATGATTGCGGTCAACGACCTCAAATACCCATAAGTCTCGCGGTATTTCTCCAAGTCTCATGTTAAGTAGGCAATACTGTTTATCTGCTAACATTGGATAAAGTAGGTATTAATTCTTAAATTTGAGGTTATTTTTAGATTTTTGAGTTTAATTCTAATTGTACCTAATTTATTTGATTATGTATGACATTTAAACATACATTAATCACTATTCTCATTTTTTTATTTGCCTTTTAATCTTTTATTCGCTCTTTCGGAATACGAGTATGTACCTATTTGTGTCTGTTCTCTACTAATTCTTCATTTAAGTGTAATAGAAGATATTTAAAAAAAAATGTGTGCGCGCATGTCCAATTTTTTTCATTTGATTATTCTACATCCTCCTATAAATAATGGCATACAAGAGATAGGATTCACAGTTCCGTTCAAAACTATTGAATGTGATGGGACTTCCAACCGGTTTTTGATAGATTTTGTATAAATATTCGTGTTTAGTGGAATTCGAATGTGATTTATTGTGAGAATGTTATGTAATATATTGGAATCTCACGTTGATAAATCGTCGAAATGAAAATTTCTTCAATTTCTCTTTATATCGAATGTTACGAAATTTCCAAATACATTCAAACTTATTCTTCCATGCTGGACTGGAGGCGATAAAAACATAGAATGTACCAGCAGTTTTTCTTCTCGGCTATATTTTTAAAGTCAAATTACTGGACCTGATGCTTTTAGGTTTCAGTGTATTGAAGTTAAGGGTTGACAACCCAATTAAGTGTGGACAATAGTGCTTAAGTAAGGTCATTGAGGCTCTGTTTACCTGGTAAGGGATAAGGCGTCATTTTATCTGCCTGCGGAAATATACCTCGTATCTGCGTTCGTTTTTCAAACTCGTTAAAATGTTTTTTCCGTCACATGTTGTAACCATGCGTTCTAAATCCACATATAATATGCCATATAGGGCAGTGGCTACAGTTGCGAAACTCCCGCACAACTACACGCCTCAATGTAAGGCGTTTGACGCTAAATATGGCGGCGGCACATTACATAGACTGCATAAAATTATACTAAGGCGTAGATTTACAGACTTAGAAGAAGGAACCATTCGCAGTTGAAGGGGAATAAATTATTTAGAAGCGTATCCTGGTAAAGTCTATTTAAATGGGAAGAATCTGAAAAAAGATAGAGCTAAGTACATCGCTAATTTATCAATGAAATTCACCTAAGCGGCTAGCTGGAATGCATATTAACTTAAACATATTTTTTTCCAATGCAGCCATTTGGATCGAAATTAAAACGTAATTTTAACTGAAAAAAGATGATAACAACGGTGTTACATTTTTTACGAGGATACAAATTATAAGTACCTACCTACTTAGGTATTTCAATTTGAATTATTTAAATTTCCAATTGATGCATAAAAACGTTCCCAAATTATCTGCCGTACAATTCGAAACACATTTTACCATGACTATCGCGACGCAACCGATCAAGTGTGCTGTGTATTACGTAAGGTGACTCGGGCACGCATGTTTCGCGTTCTTGGTTCTTACGCAAAAGTCGCATGCTTTTAGAACATTTTATTCCATTAGCGACTTTTTTGGTGACTTCGGTTGGTTAATGCTGGTTGATTTATGTTATGTGTGCAAGCAGGAAGGGTCAGTCAGTTAGGAATGTGTTTTTTTTTTTTATATAAAGCGGCAAGAAATTCTGTACATTCACAGCATAAGTTATCACTATCAAAAGAAATCTCGAGTTACTGATCATGTAGGAACTATATTTCTAACTCCCTTAGTAAGTCCATTTAGAGAAAATCAGAGGAAAAAAATTAATGTAGAGTTCATTCTGCCTCTATACTTTTTGGGATGATGTTAATTTTGGTGCATGGGAAAACGGAAGTTTGAAAATAAGCATATTTTATGAGCTTTTTCAAAGCATGCTAAGGTACCCTTCAAACAAACCACTTTCAGACATTCTATTCAAGAGCTTAACTTTGTTTGATAGCTTATCTTACAAGGCAAAGCCATTCATCATTCACCAAGTATGGAATTATGAAGGGAAACTCCTAAACGCTGGTAATTTCGATAACCTAAGCTGTAACCCGCAGGTCCAGCGAGCTTTAGGTCACTGGGCTGTTCACAGGAATGCGGCCGCGTTTTGCAACAAGTTCTGCTCTCCCTTTCACTCCCATACAGCAGAACACCTGTCTCTCTCCCCGGCCGAAGGTTGGCGGAAACAGCCGACAGACCAGCGTAAGCTTTCGTGATCCAGCCTTCTTCGGAAGTCCGACTGGATTCCTTCCACCTCTCAGTTTGTTTACAATTTTTCGATACTTCTTCTTAGTGTGACGATGGAACACGAGAAATTACATTACACATTTTCGATACTGTAGAGAATATTTTAACGGTCCTGTACACTACACACCCATCCCATGTGACGTGTATAAAAAGCTGTATTAAATGTAAATTTGATTTTAAAAACAGAATGTACCGTTGTTTTTGTAGAATGCGCGCAACTCTTATAACAGGATGTTGGTTTATTCCCACACTAACACAATAACTACATCAGAAAATGTGTCTACCAGGTTACACTCTTGGAGTGCATGATTCATAATGTTCTTCGGCAGTAGGTCTGAAAATACTTAACAATAATATCCACATTTTCACAGTTTAATTCAACCTGAGTGAGACTAGACCGATCTCAAAGCTTCTATCGTAATTTTATGTGCTTTGTGAGCCTTACAAAAAATAAATGTCCAAGGTTATGATAATTATTGTTTTAAATAGTATTTATCACAAGTATTTATGGTTCAAAACATGGCGGGTTTCCTCTCCCAAGTATCAACAATGCACTTCCGGAACTCTATAAAAAAACAATCAGACGAACCGATGAACCTTGACTCCAGTACTTATCGACAAATGCACTCAAACAATGAGCGACCTCTACGCTATGCAAACCTTAATTTAGTTGTGTTGTTTCTTGTTCGATACAATAACAAATTATTATCGGTATTGTTTTTGCTGGGAAATGTGTGACGTTTGGAGTTTTGTTTAACTACGAGACGGGAGGAAAGGTTGGTTTTGAGGCGTGGGGAGTAATAATGCTGTTTGTTCTGAATTTGAACTTAAAAATTAAGTCGCTAGCTTTAGTCTTCAAAAGCCCTCTTTAAAGCACAGAAACCATCACTTACGGAAGGACATAGATAGGTACACTACCAAGTATATTTACGACACTTGACAGATGGATTAGCGACCGTAGTTAAAGATAATTATTTTATTTTTAGATATCTCTGCTAGCCGTGCCTCCGATTTAATTCTTAATTTAGTCATGGTTTAGTTTAGTCCTTCTTACGATACTCTTGGAAAGATATGAGATGATCCTATTATGAACCGACACATCTTATTCTGATATAAATTATCTACTAAATTCCACTAGATTATTTATAAACTTACATTCTGTTTCATGGTTATTCCTGGCCAAGCCTCTGATCTGCTCGTTGACGTAGTTGTTGCTCTTGGGCACGTTGAGCGCAGATCTGATGCCCACCGAGGAGTTGTCCAGGTGCCCTGGTCCGATCTTCGGCACGTGGGATGAACAGTAGACCTCTTTGTCTTCTGTCCAGTGCTGGTTGTTGTAGTATGTCTGGAAAGAAGACGGGAGAGGTTAGTGAGTATTTTAGATGGTAGTCTGAGCTTTTAGTTGGTGTTTGATAGAATAATGAAAGACTATTAATCCTGTTGCCTAGGCGCATAGCACACAAGCTTCAATAATCCAAAGTCTGTTCGCCGCCGCCTCGACTAAGTAGGTATTTCTATATGCCCTGCGCCTCAGGAGACTGAAATACACGCCAAATACGAATGGAAAAAGAGTGGGCTATCGAGTATTTGTGGAGATATTTGCTTTTTTTAATCATTATTTGATTTTTATTTTGCAATAATGTAGTGTAGATAATATGCAAATCGCCGTAAAAATTTCATTCAATACCTTGTTTTAGGATTTGTGTTTCCTAGTTTAATTTATTTTATGCCATTTCTAAGTTTTTTTCTTACATTGAGAATCTTTCCTATTGATTTAATTGGATGATCGTGTCATTTGTTGAGTACAAAGTTTAATAAGTTCACACTCGAGTATGCAATTATTTGTTCTTCGCATTCCATACAATTTTATATGAGTCACATTTACGAGAACAGTTACAATACATCAATAAATGACCACTGAACAACACTAATGACTTTACATTCTTGATAAGAAGAAGAATGAACCTTGACATTATCATGACTGACCTCATGACCTGATAACCCTTTCCCTTTTGATAATTCCTATGGATTCTCTTCAGACTACATGTTATGCAGTCAGTCTTTCATACCTGTCTAGTTACACGAACCATGTCAGCGGCCTATTTTCCGGTCCAAAAACTATGACACCAGGGATCGTCGACTCAACAACCCACCACAATAGATACTGAGGTAGGTATAATAAGCAAAGCCGGAACTAACACGTCTTATTATTTTCGCTATATTCTACGCAGAAGTGTCTTATCTTAGCTTTAATGATTATGCTTAAATCGTAAAATCACTAAAAGTTCACACATTTATATTCCATTACTGATGTAACCTTTATACGCCTGGTTTTTTATTATGTTCAGGATGTAATGTAAGATAAAAATATTGAGACAGAATACAAATGATAGTAAAGATTTGCCCAGATAAACTATTACTGTTGATTAGAAAGAATATTACTACGAATATTATGTGTCAGTAATAAGAATACTAAATGAGGTAGATCATAAGTACCTAGAGGTATGTATCATGCTAATAATAAGCCGCTCATCTTCCTTAGACAGGTTAAATACTGCCCTAGAGGCGACTATAAGAACTTTACTGAGGTATATACAGGACCTCATAAACTTTTGAGCTAAAGTATTTTCAAATTTAAGTATTTTTATTCGTGGAAAGAGATGAGATGGGAGATGCTATTACAATTTGGATGGTCAGAATATTCTACTAATATTATCTTTTATATTTGAGAATTTATGTAACTCATTCACTCTAAAACAGATGAAAAAATAGGATTAATTTCTATGTCAGTAAATATACTTGTCTTTGTCAAAGAGGCTTCTTTCTACCGCGGGAAAATGTCGCTTCGCTGCCATTAAATAAGTGTTTTAAAATCTAGTAGGTTATATATTTTATGCTACTTTGGTACCTATCTTGAGATTAAGTCGTATAGTCTGATGTAATATCCCAGATTAGATTTAAACACATCACGAACTGGTTACAATGCAACTATGAATAAAAATAAATATCAATATATTCGGCCTTGGGGTAGTCTTTTGACATTTGCACTTTCGGGTTTATGAGACTACTATAGTACGGCGGTTAGTTGAAAAAGTTTGTGAACTGGCGTGGCGGGTTAAATAGGTCTCTAACTGGTAGCACATATCCTAAGGTAATTTTTAAGAAGTGTTGCCCTGGTGGGTATTACTACCTACACACATTTTTATTTACCTATAACTAGTAAATAGTTATAATACATACCCACGCAGCAATAGTAAATCGGACTATAATGTACTTTTGATTTTCTAATGAACTCAGTTATGGAGTAAAGAAAAGAGCACAAATAAAATACAAAATTAAATTAAAACAAACATTACACAAGGTTAATATTGACTGAATGAGTAAAATAATGGAAATACGTAAAGATGAATCACACAACAGCTGAAGTAGATCAGATGTTAAATATATTATTACTTGGAAACAAATACTATGATTACAGAACAGAGTAGTAGATGTGACTCATCCTATGTTATGTTATTTTATTAAAACCTTTGATGATCAAATTTTTCAATATTTACCCAAATTAGAGCTCCATGCAGACCCTAATTTGTAAACATGATATCATTGTCACAAATTAACGGAGCATATCACAGTCACATTAAATAATTCTTTACATCTCTTTGTGCTATCGACAATTCAATTTTGGCCTCTGTTATCCTTTCACTAAGCTGCCTTTTATAACTCTATTTAACATTTAAAACAAAATAATGATCATCATTGCTGCAAATGAAGAGCGATCCCAAAGTGATAACAAAGTAAAACAGCGATGAACACAAAAAAATAAAAAAATACCAAAATAACATCGAAAAGAACGGCCAAAGAGGTCAAATTTAAATGGAAAGTGTGGCTATTGTGTTTTAAAATATCCAACGATGATTCAACGAATATAATTGCATCAATGCAACGTAATTGATCGATTTCAAACAACAATCGATTATTTTCCGGTATCGAATAGAATTCAGTGGTCAATTCGAATCGATAAAATTGTTTACCGGTTTAGATACGACAGAAATATTTTATAGTTTTTAAAGTGTTTGAGAAAGTGCTGAACTAGGTAGTTCAAGAGATAATCAATTATTAGAACTTTAAATGGAATATTATTTGTTTTTTGTTCTACTTACAAAATAACTCACTAGTTATTTCGTAGACTTATTTTGTACTTTTTCAGAGCTGAGTAAGATTCTGACTAATAGCTGAAGTATATTAACTTATACAACGAGCGTAGTGACCTCGGGTTCTTCGTCATTAGCCGAGCGCGAAAAATCGTTATTACACTTTACGTCACTAGCATTTTTATTTGATATGATCCGTAAATAAAAGTGATCAAGCAAATAAATTAAACTATTAAAAAATTATCTTACCTTCAAAGTGAGCTTAGTCCCGCAGACGGCACATTTGAAGCAGCCGCTGTGGAAGAAGGTGAAGTCCTTGAGCGGCCCCACGCGGTCCACCTGGTACACGATCTCATTGCACCTGAAGCACGTGCTCTCGTAGAAGTTGGGCCGGTACATCTTCACTACAGTCTCCACTAGTCTCCGAAACACTATATCACGATCATGTCATACTTTTACACTGAACACTGCAGTTGTTAGAAACTAAGTCACTACACTCTTTCACTTCACTTCATGTCGCCTGCAAAGATTGGTTGGTTAGATTTTGTTGTGTTTTTTTAGTAACAAGATTCGTTCGTTGATTTTAATATAGCATGATATGATAATTATCAATAATAATCCTCAACATTAAACAGCTTTCTAATTGCTAAGTATAATTTGAAATTAAAATACGCGCTACTGTTTAAAGTTTTATGATAAGGATCTTCTTTGTCGAAACGTTAATTTATTCACTCTTTTCACTTTATCACGCAACTGTATTGATTTCTTCACCCTTTTGTAGGTAGTTGCCCCTAACTGACCACTGTCCGAAAACTTCACAAAAAAGTTTGAATGAATGGCATGAGTCATTTGAATTCCTTATGACTATGTTTGTTAATATTAAGCTGCTAGATATAAAAAACTGAAAGTGATCCGTAAATTGATGGCCTGCCAGATAAAGATAAAAGTATCTTAATAAGTGAAAATTTTAATAATAATTAGAACGAAATTAATACTAAATTTTACGTAAAATGAAGCACCGAATTAGTTTTAATAGCATACGAACACAGCCCAGCATTTTTTTATCGCAATAAGGCAAGTAGATCCGTGCAGGTAGGTCAAGCAAGTATAATTACGCCAAATAAGTGTATGATGATCACTTAATAACCATCTACGTTAGTGAAATCTAGCTTGATTCGATTCGGACACGATAGCATGGTACAAAAAATAGTACCTTGTGGCAAGGAGGCCCAATGTAGGAGGATGGCGCGACTGATACTATCTAAGACCACTGTGTGATGGCAAGAGATGACGGGGTCATAGGTAAGTGGTTCCTCAACAGAAGTTTTAGAGTGGTATATAGTAAGATCCTTGACAGTTTAATATTTTGCCACCTATTAACCAACCACCTACTATAAATTTTAAAAATAAATTACATCAAAAAGATACCAGCTGGGTCTGATGCATTGCAAATTAGTAGTACAGATGTTCTGAAAACAATATTTTGTAATCAAAACTAAGTCAAAGCGTCAGCAGATAAAGGGGTTGGTGTTTGCCCAAACGAATGTAATTGTAACATTTGGACAAAAAAGCATCTACCTGTAACTGTTATCTACTGTAAATGTCAGAATAGATACTAGATTTTCTAGCTCCGTTTCACTAAATTAATTATCTGTTACCAAACAGTGGACAAATGGAACAATTCGTGCTGTGCCCGCGCCGATATTACAGTAACGACTGCTAATTTTGCAACCCTGTCTACTATCTGCACTCTGTTATTATTATCTAGGAAAATATGAACTGCCGTATGTAGCCAGTGGCATATTTGTTGGGGTCAAAGACAAACTCGGAATCTATCACGGATTGATCGTGCATTTCAAGGGAAATTTGTAAATTTTCTCATTTAAAAAACATCTGACCGGACTTGACAGATAAAATTTTTAAGTACTAATACTATATAATAATAAAGAACTAATTATACCTTATAAAATATAGGATGTCAGCTGCGACAGATGTCATACAGAAGGAAAACAAAAGAAAATGTACCAATTATCCATACAAATTGCATCTGTCACAGCTACCATCCTATATTTTATAAGGTATAGTTTGGATTGTCTGTAATAGAGCGTTCTTTTCTTTTTTTATAAATATTTCTATTTCGTTTTTTTTAAATACTAGTTCAACACAGTAACGGCTTAGATGTTCAACGATCGGCATTTTCAATAAGAAACAAGCTTCCTACCCTATAATAAAACCCGCAGTTAGCACTAAAATAAGCGTTGAAATGAAGCGTCTAACTATTTCTAACAATCGCTGAAACCGCCTCGTGGCGTGTCTTCGTTCGTGACTGGTAACTCCAGCGGCTGATAGCGATGTAACAATCGATAGGTGATCGATATCTCATTATCGATATTATGATCGATCACACAGTTGATACTGCAGGATGTGGCATACAAAGCGCAAAGTCAGTTGCAGGAATTTCGCAACAAGAATGGGCCCCAAATGCAACGCTTGGCAAGAGGAGTGATGATCGTAACAACATTTTTCAGTTAGAGCAATTATACGATACTTCGATACGTTTACCACGTTGTACTTTGCCACGTGAACAAACTGAAATCAGTTTTCAGAAAGCCAACATTAAAAGGAATATGAAGCAACATCTTATTATTAATAATTCCATGGCTAGATATCTACCAAGATATGGTACGGGAAATTAAAAACAAATAATTACAGCGGATACTAAACAATATACCAAGATACCATCACCAACCCCATCCTCCTATTTCATCGATACTTAGACAGCACTAGTGGCTAGTGGTCGGAGCGTGCCGATTTAATGATAGTGCCGGTGGATAGAGGAATATTTATCAGTTACAGTCTTGCTATACTCGAGTTGGTATCTGTTACGATGGACGTACCGTACTATGGTGTTATTTAATAAGCATGAGTGCACTTTGCCGCCTTAAGTGTATTGTACGACGTATGGTCCGTTGTATAGCGTTGGAAATGGAAACTCAGATCATCACACTACCTATAAAAGACTTCAACGCGTATTTAGGGGACTAACTTACTTTTGATTTGTGACCACTTTCTTGATCAACTTTTCCCAAGATCGAAACTTTTACAATACTATGTGTATGTGATGTGTTATTATATAGAATCTTATTTATTTTTATTAATGAAAATTAACCTAAGATAATACAATTTAACGATACAAACGAACAACTAATCAACAACTAATGTTAACTAATGTCAAGTATTTGACAATATTTAAAAAAGTTCGTTGTTTTTCTATTAAAAACTTCGTGGTTTCAAAGATATTGATTAAACTTTTAGAAGCTAAAGACCGCAAACCATGGACGGAAGAGATCTTAAGTCTACTTTTAAAGTTCAATAGCGCTGCTGATTATGCAGCTCTATTATATCTTTAAGCTTGCTAAGTGCATGTTAACTTATCAAAAGCATAAATAAATGCTATTATAGCCGCATTATAAACGTTCCACAACACAAAGCTATGGTAAACTTTCTTTCGTAGATGGTTTGATCGCATCGTCATTTAAACACAACGATGTCCAATAGACAACAAACGAAGTGAAAATTTGCTTTCGGCGATATGACTGGCAAATACTATTGTTATTAAAAATGTGCTGACCAATCAGAAAGCTTACTTTATGAAGTGCATAACAATATCTTTATTGGTCGTTGAAAATACGTAATTGCTAAGCAATGGATGATACTACAATGAAAAATATATTCTGCGCCAACAATCAGAAAAAAAAAATTAAAGCATTTAAATATAATAAAATGATAATAAATCAAAATGTAAAAATCTGATACCTCTAATTATTACTCAGTATAGATTTTATCGATGATATCATAGCCTTAATATTTCTAAAGACATTATTCCTTTATTAACACGTAAAAGGAGCTTGATATTATCAAAGTTGTTCGCACTGACTCATAGGAAGTCGTGAATATTTAAAATGCCCAAAAGTTTACTACTAAATGAACGAAACAAGCCAATTTTACATAATAATAGACTCCATAAAAGTTCTTTACCATTATTTCGCAAGTTCGGAATGTTTTTTATGACAATTCGAAAAATCTGCCTACAGACTACTCGACAATCTTAATTTTGCAGTTGGAACTGTATATATTCTAAGATAAAGGAAGAATTTCATTTTTCGTAGCAGAATGTTTAAGTTTGTATAAGTGGGTGTGTATTTTGGGCAGTGTTGGTCAATGGTCTATTGATAAAATATGGTTTGCGTGGGCCAAGTGTAGGTGGCGCTTTAGACCACTTTTACTCAGTTACTCAATGGGGTAGCGAGTTTGTGTGAGAGTAAATGTCTCATGAATGGGAAGGGGCCTTAAGTATTATGTAAACTTATTTTGTAATAGTAATAATGAGCATGTATAATAAGTAGAGCAATATTATTGTGTCTGCAATGACCGCTTGTTATCGATAAAGTAAAGAGTAGAAGAAATACATGATGTCTATTTTTTCATGAACACATACACACACTAGCATTAAAGCAGACTTAAATAGATTGTTATTTAGAATATTCTTTAGCTGATCTTAGTTTGGTATACAATAAACAAAATAGTGATCACCTCAAGTGTCCATTTCATTCTAAGCACATAAAGTGGAAATACGATTTATAGCTTGGTAATTTTTTAATAGTTTTCAACATAAATCACAAAGTTAAATTCGCAAATTTGCATCGGAAATGCCTCTAGATCACCTTCGCGGTAGTCAAGTCACTGCCGATACCAGTGTGGGCAAACCACTTGTTTGACAATGCGCCCGTTGCGCCTGCGCCGGCGACTGTCTACTTATTGCATGCAGTTTGAAATTGGAACAGTGACAGTAATAGCAAGTACCTGACTGAATAGGTACTACCTGTTGTTTGGAAGGTATCTTAGAAGGTATGTCGTCTAAACAGAGGTCTTGGACGCTCGGAATGTGAGACTAGATATCTAGGAATGCTTTTGTTGGTAGTTAAGTTAGTAGTAATTTGTTGAGAACCTGTTTAGATCTTTTGCGATAGATTTAAGACGTCAAAAAACCTCACGAAATATAAATAAAGTGATAAGGATTCATCAAAGAAATGATCAGTGTAATCCCAAACACTAAATGCTCTTTATATTAACCCATCAAGTACAATCTTCTAGGTTCTGGTGCGGACAATTGAAATTTCGTTTATTCCAAATATCATGCAATTAATTTTCATATTAAATGATTGATACATCATTTACGTCCTACAAATTTGATACACGCATTATCCAGCTTTTAATAAAAAATAAAAAGAAATAAACAATATTATGTATAATCAATGATTCATGGAAATAACAAAAGTTCAATAAATACACTGTTTAGCGAGTGATCCTATGCAAATACAATGCAAAAGAATGGCCGGAGACGAAGACTGTACAAGGACAGATGTTATCGTAGTTTTTGTGGGTTCATAGCTGTAAATAGATAATAATCGTAAAAGGTAATAAGTTCACAAGTCTTCGGAATAAAGCGGCATTTTAATGTAGGAACACATTATAAAATAGGAAAATTATTGTCAAAACCCGACTTATAGAATTCACAGATTATTCATCCTATGTTTGACCATATTTTTCAGATAAGAAGATTTAAGAACGGCCACGATTGGATAAAAAAAGGATTTATTTATTTTGTTATCCTTGGCTAGGTCTTGTTAACAATGTGCGATGTCTAATAAAATAAAAAAATCTTAGAAATCGGGTTTTTATTGTAATTATTCACAAAAATGTTCATCCGCTCAAGAAAAAGAATGTTGAGATTATAATCTGATACCTAGTTAAGCGATGATTTAATGGGCAATTTATCGGTTTTATGTAGGCCTTTAAATTTATCGTCTTCACCATACTTATATATACTAAAAATGTATACTAAATTAACATATGCATGTCACTTTAGCCATATTACGAAGATTTGTGATAGTTTTTGACAGTGCAGTGTTTTTTTCATAGTTAATTTGATATTGTACACGTGAAATTACGTGTTGTAACAGTTAAAATTTATGTGGTTTTTAATTGGAAAGAACAATCAAGAGTTTAGAATATTTTGAGGAAATAAAAATACGAGTTTTTTTAAATCATAGATTGGTGAGGTCTTTATGCAGGTATTTCCATAACAACTTTATCGAAAATCGTGTAAAAACATAGTAAAATTCGCAAACACGTAAGATATACGGGTTATTTGCATACGTTCGTATTATTAGCAGAAATGTACCTATTTCTGTCGTTTAGTTCACCAACTGCCAGATGGGGGTTTTCCCAATGTCACCACCATGGACACGCTATTAATGCCATTATTAGGGGTTTTTCGCAGTGATGTAAATAGGCAACCTACATGCTGCATTGTCGGTTGGTTGTGGTCATCTAATCCCAGAGCGGCAAAACTTTAACTATTTATATCTATATGGATTTGAATTTGCAACCAACTTTAGATCATGTATGGGTATTTAATATTATTGAGCCCAAAAAGGACTCTACTTTTTAAAACAGTAACGGTGACTCTATCACAAACTAGTAAGTAGTAACATACATTGATGAAGTTCTAAAGTAAACTGATATCAAATTAGTCAAAAAGATATTAGTGAACTCCAATGACTAAATTTATAAGATGTTTTATAATAATTACTGTATTAGATTAGTTCGTATATTTAGGTCGTATTTTAGTAGCTCTTTAACAACGTTTTTAATTCTACGCTTTTGATTCCAAAAGAGTCACTTTTAGCACAAACATACATGCATACTGCAAGTAATACGTTTGCATCTAAACATGGAAGTTAGCAGCAATTATCACCGTGAGACTGTGACGTTTACAGCGACTACAGTTATAGTTAACTATTATACTGCTGTGCTGCGCTTGCGCAGACCTACGTAGTGTTTAACTAGAGTCTGTGGTATTATGCGAACTTGGCGTTCTGCGTTCATGTTATACCTGAAAGAAGTAGTAAATATCATCTTTATACGTTTAATTAGGCAATATATCTGCTATATTTGTTTTTATATGATCCTACTTCAATAGATTAATTTTCTCATGTTAATGTAGTGTCAACTTAGTGATATAATTCTGAACAAGTAAACAAATTAACAAATCTATGTACCTGTCAAACTTATTAGCTTACTTTATAGATCTATTACTAGTAAATACTTAGTTGATTTAGTCGTTAAAATAGTATAGAACTAAAGTTAAACATAAGAATGACAGGTGATAACTTGAAGTTTACAACGGTATAAACCATTCTTACACTATAACAGTATATTTATATATAATGTGTATCGTTGTATGGGCAATTTACGCAGCCAAGTGTTTTGCTTCAAGAAGCTAATCCAAAAAGATGCTCTATCCAAAATTAACGGCACAAAACTCTAGGGCCATAATTGACAGCTTTCTTACGGCCACATCTACATAATCTCACAACACTGGCACACACGGAACACGAAAAAGAAAACGGTACTCCAAATTCAAATATCGAGCGAACGAATCTTGTTTTTTACTTTTTAATTTATATTTTTAATGGCGTCTGTGAATGGACTGGCACCTGGCGTTTCGGTACGGGCGGCGGTCGCGGGGGCCAGCGAACAACTGGCGCGATTGTTTACCGCCAACTTCGCGGTTAATGGCCAAAGAGTAGGCAAGTTACAGAACCAAGACAGGTGTATGTTTAATAAGATGTTGTTGTTATGGTAAAATAAACTAATAATATGTAGGTATAAGGCAACGAATTGAATGTTTAGATCGTGGTCAATAATAATGATCTTGTTAACAACTTTTAATTTAGAAGTCAATTTTGTCCTGGCTCTGCTCTACAAATTTTTTCTTTTCTTTTTTAATGTAAATCTGTGTAAATCTACTTCAATAATACAGCAGTAATGCGAATTTTCTACACGAATTTTGCGGTTATTTACATGATCGAAATAGAAATTGACTTTATCATGGCGAATTTTAGCAACACAAATCAGTGATTTAACAATCAAACTGTAAGGAGAATAAGACTGTGTCTCTTTTTTAACGTATAAATTTTACTTAAAATCTTTGATTTTAAATATAAAACCGATTCCGTAATAGACAAACGAACAGCAGTGAAAATAAATCTCGAATTGCGCTAACAAATTCAAATTCTAAGCTTAGAACGAACGGCAACTATCCCTCAACGTGGAAAGACCATGTTCAGAAGCATCCAGAAGTAAACTGCTGCGGCAGATATCATTTATTTACCTACAAGGTAGTCTAGCACGTCTACTCTTTGCCAGTTTGGCAGTAGAGTGTGGCTGCGGCCGCGCCGAGCGGCGGGCATCGGGCATTCCGAACGAGAGCGCGGAGAAAGTACTCGCGACCAGTGCGGACTGACTGACCCACTGCAGGCATCTTCGATACACCTTACATGGGCGGCCATTGGAGTCAATATTCCGCAAAAACCCAGTGGGTTAAATAGTATAGTACTTAGTATTTGAAGATCAATCTTTGGTTGTGGCATTTCCAGAATTACTTGTACGGTCATTGGTAAAAATATTGAATCCATATTGTGACGATCATCTCCATGATCCAGTGATCAGCGCAGACCGACCCACTTCAGGCATCTTCGATAGTTCTCGGCCATTGAAGCCAATATTCCGGGCAGTACATGACCATAAAGGAAATAACTAATAGTCTTTTCCATGCTGGACTAAGAGCGATAGAAAAACATAAGTACAATGTTCCAGCTGCCTTTCTTCCCAGGAATTCTGTAGAAGTCAGCAAAAGGGATTCGAGGGTTACAGTGTATTGTAATTTAGGCGATGGGCTGACAGCCTGTCACTATTAGCAGTACACAATTTTGATTTAAAATAGCCCTCAATATTTCGCCTTTTACGCTTTGTATACCCCGTAGGGAATAAAAACGTGACTTTATGTTTGTATATATTATGTACTAGCTTTTCGCCCCGCGGTTTCACCCGTAGCTAAGAGTTTTCCCGTGGGATTGAGTTCCCGCGCTGTTCCTACCTTTAAAATTGACGGAATTTCAATACAAACTTCAATCCCCTATTTAACCCCCTTAGGGGTGGAAAATACAAAAACACTGAAACACGTGATGATTATTTTTTAATCTTTATCCCAAAAACAAAATTGGAAGATCCTGCCAACAAAATTGACGGAATTTCCATACAAACTTCCATCCCCTATTTAACCCTCTTAGGGGTGAAAAATACAAAAATGCTGAAACACGTGTAAATTATTTTTTAATCATTAGCCTAAATACAAAATTTGAAGATCCTACCTTCAAAATTGACGGACTTTCATACAAACTACAAACCCCCTTTTTACCCCTTTAGGGGGGGAAAATCCAAAAATCCTTTCTTAGTGGGAGGTTACGTAATAGAAGGAACTTGCTCTCCAAGTTTCACCATTCTAGGTTTAGTAGTTTAGGCTCTGCGTTGATGAATCAGTCAGTCAGTCAGTCAGTAAGGACAAACGATTTTATAAGTTTAGATAATAATATAAGGACCACGTTTATATGTAGCTTATCCAAATTATACTGTAGATAGACTGACATTAATTTGATAGGTAAATAATATGATATTAGTTGATCGTGTTTTTCTAGTCATACATAGTTGAAATATTTAAATTGGAATTCATATGTAAGTTTATGAGGATTAACTACATAAGGTACATACACTATATATATATAAAACTTAGGAAAGATTTTATCGAAACGTTCAATAAGTAAATATATGCGTTTGTTATTCGGGTTTCGGGATACTCTTTCTCATAGAAAAGACATCAACGAGTGCCATTGATATTTTAAATGGTTAATTTTGAAAGGTATGTTTGAGATTATTTGTTTTATTTAAATCTAAATTGAATATATTTATTATTATTTAGTTTATCAATACGAATAGCGCCTTTGTAACTGCTCAAAGATATTGTGAAGGATTAAATTTAATTTTTAAGCACAACAAAAGAAAAAAACAGCATTATATTTGCTTACTCTTATATTAGCTTTGCTTAGATTTCTGTGTCTTCTTTGAGTTAATGATTATTGTCATTTTTATTTTAGTAGAGACTTAAAAACACACGGAGTGAGTAAAATGATAGTATTTAGATAGTAGCTAGGACTATGTTTGTGTTGTACATTTGCTTTCATATATTCTACAGGCACTTTTTACAGTAAGGTACAGCTAATAATGTGTATTTTAATTGTCAAACAAATTATTGAATGGTTTCCTACCAAAGTGCATGAATTGGTCGCCGAGCTCATCATCATCATCAGTAGCAAAGGATATAAAAAAATTAAGCAACATCTTGTATAAATGTTTTAGTGGTTTATTGTAAATTCTTTTATGAGGTTTCATAATACATATTATTACTTATATCAAAGTTTGTTTTTTATACTTAAAATAAATAATATAATAACGTTGATGCAACGTCATTGTTTTTTCTAGCAATATCCTATTTTTTCATTAGCATCGTCTTGACAAATTATCATAAACAGAGATAAAATTAACTTTCTTTCACGTCATGGTTTAGCTGATGCTTTCCTAATCTTAATCTAATATTTTTCTATGTTCTAGTATTTTCCTATTATATATCCGAGTATTGGAGTTACGCAGATTCAGCAGTGACGTGGTTTGTGAGATGGATGTCGTGCTGCGGGAGAGCCTCGTGGTCCTTCTTCCTCTGCACCAGGTCTGTGCCGTAGTTCCACTGCAAAAACAAATGATTCAGTAAAAAAAATATAAAGTAAAAAAATTCATAGCGTAGTTTTCAAATAGCTATAGGATTAATGTTCCTGCACTTTTTCATATACCTATACATCTAGATCACGTTTGAAAAATAAGTGCAATAGAGACATAAGGATTCGAAGCCAGCTGGATAAAAAAAAAACATTGAATGTATAAAAATAGGTCATTCACGAACATAAAAAAAAAGTTCATTCTCACCGTTCGTTCGTCATCAACATCATCAGTATACCAGACGAATTAATTATACTGTACCTATAATTATTTATATTGCTGATCCAATATGTAAAATAATTAAATACATACTACGATAACCTATGCTCCTGAACACTATGTTAAAAGTTGAATAAAATGTTTATTAAATAAACTTTTTTGACCAACATTGATAAGGATTCTCGGTCATTCATTTGTGAGTATTGTGAGTTATTTATCTTAGGTTATATAAAATAAACCTAAAAACCTAAAATATCAAGTTGAAAATGAATTCAGTCGGACACTATAGGCAGATAGGGCGATTTATCAGGAAGATAAAATAGGCGCAGGAGTTTACCTCATAAAAATAAAGTCACTTACCAGTAGAATAGCAACAGTGATTCCATGTAGTACCCTGTCACTCCAATTATGCTTGTAGTCCGATACTCTGGCCAGGGCGGTGTACCAGGAAAGCATGATCACGAAGAACTAAGCAATTCGGTCCCTTATGAAATAAAGATACTCACCACTAAGATTGCAACAGTGATTCCCATGTAGTAACCAGCCAGTACGTCGCTCCAATGATGCTTGTAATCCGATACTCTGGAAAGGGCGGTGTACCAGGAAAGCATGATCACGCAGAACTGAAGTGTGTGTCGGAGAGCACGGGTGCCGCGCCAGACCATACGCTTTTCTATGTACAGCTGGAATGAAATAAATTATTTAAAGACTTTAACGTTTTTGAGTCTGTTTCATTGAAACTAAACATTTATTATTTCAAAAAATACAGAAGAACACACAAACCCATGTAGGGTTGATGACATAGTGAGGGCTGGCTGATGCGTAAAAACCTTTGCAAGGGTAGCTCAAAATAGGCATTAATGGCAGAAGAGAGAGTGAGGGGCGACTAGATGACAAAAAGAAAAAAAGAACTCTTACAGCTAGGAAGACCATAGTGTAAGCAGCCCAGGAGGAGTGTCCGCTGAGGAAGGACATCCTCATGTCTTTGATCTCCTCGATTCTGTCTCCTGTGCAGATGTACTCGTGTGATTGTATGTAGCGGTGCTGCCATTCCGGCGCTGAGCAGTCGATCGAGGGCTGGCAGAGCTGAAAGAATTGGAAAATAAATTGCATCAAGTATGAGAAAATTGAATTGAACCTAGGTGAATTGTATTGTATCTAGATATTATAGATTAGATGCTATTGGCTCTTGTGTACAAGTCCGGCTGAATGATTCTACCTAAGCAGTGGTATGCTTTGCAAAAGGCCTCTTCTGTCTTACAATCTAGTATCCTTCAACAGAGATCCGATGCTCAATAGCTTGCTATGTTCCGTCAATAAGGGAGACCAGTGCCTGCTTAGATCCCAATTCTCTTGTTGAAGTATCTTACGTCACAGAAGTTCGGCCTAGGTCTCCCGATGACCATCATGGTAATCTGGGTGGTGACCTCAGCAAAGCACCGCCAGTGCGCACAGTAAACGCCGGGACCCTGATACCGAAACAACGGTAGTTTGATGTAGCAAGCAACTTACGTCAAAGAAATACGGCCTAGATCTCCCGATGGTGATGCGTGGTGAGCTACGCGAAGCAGGCGCCGAAGCCGACGCCATTGTGCATTATACGCCAGAACCCTGATACTGAAACAATGCTGGTGTGATGAAGAAACTTACATCAAAGAAATGCGGCCTAGGTCTCCCGATGGTGATCTTGGCGATCTGCGTGGTGAGCTCAGCGAAGCAGGCTCCGAAGCCGAAGGACGCCAGTGCGCAGTAAACTCCGCGCACCCACGCCGGGATTCGAATGCCAAAGCAGCGCTGGTCGTCCTTTTCCTTGCGTAGGAGAGCCCACTCGCATATGAGAATCTGAGAATAGGAAAATTTAGAAATATTACTTTAGTGGCATCAGTATACTTTTCAAACCAAATATGTACCTAATGTTCTGCTATTGCATGCCTGGTTTATTTATAGAACAAGTTGTCTGCTCGTAAGTGCACAATAAGATGCATCCGTTTCTGTTTAACTGGATTCCTACGTATTAACAACATAAGAGCATAGCTGCTGTAGTATTCAGGAGAATTTCTGATAGTTTTTGATTCACAATTCGCTTATTAATATATCTACCTATACTTATAGTTCTATATCAAAAGGAGTACAAGTGGGTTTTAGAAAAAAAAATGGCTAAAATACTTACGGCTAATATCGGCAACCCCAGTCCAAATATCCTCAACATGGGCACAGTGACGGTGTCGTGGTGGTAAGGGAACATCAGTGTCTCGTCTCCACAGAAGAAACCTCGCTCGAACGGCGTCCAGGGCAGGTCGTACGTCACGTATAATATTGCCACCACTAGAAGGGAGGTATTTGTTAGATAATACAAACAAAATTTATGAATACAAAATATGATTTACTTATTTGCTAAAAACACATTCGATTGATGGTCTATAATTTTACTGTAACTATGGGAACTTTTCCAATAATTTATACGATGTATAATAATAGAGGCCAAGTACCTACTGCAGTGGGTCGATGTGGGCTGAAAATGATGATGATGATGATGATAATAATAATATGTAAAGATGGGATATCAATATCGCCATTTATCGCGACTCTATTATTAGTAAAATTTCTAGGATGGTTCGTAATAAAGTTCGAGTAGATGTAACAAAGTATCGCATGAAATATAAAAGGGCAAACTTTTCAAAAAATATTAAAAAAAAAAGTAAGCAATATTTACTTACGTCCACACAACAGGAAGCTGTCGACCACGACCTTCCTCAAAATATGTACAGAAGCATCTTCCCGCGACATTTTTAAAACGAGTACCCTTTCTTTACAAAAAAAAAACGTATATTATTAACTTCACTAAGATAGTGTTTGTGTACAAGACTCGACTGATGAAATGTGTGTCCGGGCTCCTCTTATATTGAGCGTTATCACTGGATAGGACATGGGTTTATGAATGCTGGAAGAGTGCAAATAATTTATGACAGTGACTTTCTTCCACATATGGTGAAAATTTTTGTACCTATTTGACTACTGTATCGGTGTAAAAATGTATTAGTTGTAGAATGCAATTATTTAAAATTAAAATATCGAACTTTAATTTTTAAAACCATTCGAATGTGTGTTACTTATGTTAATGAATTACAGCAATTACGAGTAGGTATATCGTGTTTTAGCTACAGCAAGAGTGGGTGACTAATTGCCGTATCGTATTAGTATGAAAGATTTAAGTTACATACGTTCATTTCGCCCATAAATACCTACCTGAATTAAAAACTAATTTCGCTTGCAAAAATATGTTAAAAAATATATATATAAAATATTACGCTATAATATAAAACAAGTCATAAACATTGGACATCAAATGATATTTTGATGTTCGTTTGCTATTAAATGTCTATTACATTTCCAAAAAATATAAAATTGCTAGCCTGATCTAGAAAATTTTGTTCCATGTAGGTAGAGATAATTCGATCACTCACTGGCCATCTAATAAATTCGTTTGTAAACCCAGTATTTTGAGCAAATCTTATCTAGTTAGATATTTTTAACAAATTAAACATTTATTTAGTCCGCAGGGTAGGGCAAAATAAGATAATATTATTACGTTTCTCTACATATTATAACAGATGTGTTTTACTGGCATCTAACACTAACACTCTCACAAAAAGTGTACTTGTGTGCTAGGTTAGGTACCTATCAATTTCAATTTTTTCTTTATTATGAAAAGAGTTGAATAATTTTTATTCGGCTTGCTAAGAATTGCCCAATTGTCAATAAAATTGCTTAAAGACTGGGCTAATGTACAGACACCATGGTACAGACTAACCTATTTATTTGACACCATGGTACAGACTAACCTATTTATTTGACACCATGGTACAGACTAACCTATTTATTTGACACCATGGTACAGACTAACCTATTTATTTGACACCATGGTACAGACTAACCTATTTATTTGACACCATGGTACAGACTAACCTATTTGTTTCTGTTATTTACTTACATGCATGGACCAAGTTCTGATTGATGAAGATTTTATCACCAGAAAACACGTGTTTTGTGTTTATCTTTAAAACAATTGTATTAGAAGTTGTAATACAAAGTAGTTTAAACTGCTGATTGCTGATTCTATTTCTGAAATTAGATAAGACAATAGACTAATTCTTAGAGACCTCAGTAGAGACCTTAGATAAACCGTATAGATAAAGTAAACCATACTAAGAAGAAAGTTCATAAATAGATAGAACTGTGCAGTTCTACTTTAAACAAAGTAAATAGAACGAATTATGTTTTTCACCGAATATTGCAAAATTTTATATATTATGTATATGTGTATTTTAAATACCTAGCTAATGGAATAAAATTTTGGTGTAATAGTTATTTGCTTCATAAATCTCATTTTGTAGGTCAATAATATTTTCGTTCCTAATTCACAACTTGTAAGTGTGACTATCTTAGGAGTTCATTTAGTAAAGAATAATTAAGTAAGTAGGTAATTACATATTTATAAGCGTGTTTTTTCACTTAAAAACTTAGCTACGAGTTGCTATGCTACGCCGTAACGGGGAGAGGGAAGTACTGATGTAACCGCTTACCCATTTTTTAAGGTAACGCTGTTACAGATTAAAACTGAAAACTCGACCTTTAAACTAATTCCTATAAGTAGATAGTATAGTAGGTTAGGTTAGTAACTCAAATACCTAATTACTGCCTTATCATGATGATGTGGGCCATCCTTGGCCTGCACATGCGGTGGACGAATGACAAGCCGTGGACATTGGAGGTGTGGCCGTTCCGTATGCGATAGTATAGTCAATATATCATGATAAATAATATAATACTAATTATTTATGAGAGATTAAGACTTACTTGTTTGTATGCAGCTAGTTTTCCAACCGGGTTTTCGCTTGCTTGCTTTATCAAATAACGTCGCATAACACTCACTTCAAACTGAGTCGGTACTTCAAGGCAAATTTAAAATAATATCGCTGTGTTTTTATTCTATTCTAGTTATATAAAATTATTTTGTTGCCATGTCTAAAAACTACTTGATACTACCAACATGGCAATAACGAAATAGCAGCTGTTGCTGATACTGGCAGCCAAGGTAAGCTTAACCTTCTTTTATATACCACGTTACCAATAAGTTTTCATATGATTAACTAGTTTGATATTTTTGCGTGGTAAGGTAAGTACTTATATTTAAGAAGGATAGCATAGTTTTGACAACGTTAGAAGTGAATATACTGTTGTTTACTTACTAAACTTTATTAGGTAGGTATATAACATGTAAACTTATTACTGATAGATAAAGTACATCATTACTACACCTCGTGGTGATAGAGTGACATCCAACCAACATATATAAATAGGTAAATAAAGTCACATACCTACTCCATATATTTATTATCTTTATAAGTAATTTTAATACTTGCGTTCGCCGTGTTTTAACAGATTAGTGTCTTGTGTGAGTTATTAACCAATTATTAATTTCGCTGACCATATGATTAGTCTGATCATATTGTTTCTTTTAATAAAATACATACTCTGCGAAAGGACGTCCTTATTGAGATCTACTCTTGTGGACTGCTTGTAATAATATTTAACAGCACAAGCAAAAAAAAAACAGTAGTAAGCACCCTGTAGAAGCAGACACTGTATGTTATATCGTTCTCGGTCAAGCATACATAAATAAATAACCGATACGATATATTTATCAGTTATCTTCTAAATTTTCCTTCAAAGCGTTAGGTAGTGATACATTTCTAAATAAGATACGAGGGTCAAATGTCGAATGAAATATTAATTGTCACGATAAGTTTATTTAGCGCCCTCATTGGAAATATGACCTCTTTCAGGGCGATTATATTATCTACCCCCACCCTCCCCTGACATATAATGCTACATTCTTTAAAAATTACAATGATACAATAAAAGGAATATAGAGCTCCTCTTTACATTGTTTAAAACACTATCATTCATAAATGAGACGCCCATTGCTATTTTGTTCTACAATTGCATCTCAACTTAACTTCGTAAAGTCAAAAGTTGATTATATTTTAATGTAACAAACTTTGATTGCATCGCAAGGCGTTGAAGTCAAAAATAAACTCCGTATCTATTTCTTGACACGCCCCCGAGTCATCATCACACGTACGCAATATTTCCTCATCATAACAATTAATTATGCGTTATCTATTTGTGTTATTCTGTTTGTCACTTACTTACGCTTTCAAGGAATTCTCTTTCCCATTTTCCATACAAAATTGTCTGGCCCGGGTAGTCATTTTTTTTTTTCTGAAAGAATTTCCTGGTGAAAGTTGTTCAGTTTCTTTGACTGAGCAACCTCTATCAGTTTCTGGACGCTGTCCCTTACACCTGGTATATTCCGAATATAATGTATATTGATCCGAATTCCTAAACGGCCGAAGGGGAAATTTAGTTACTATTCAGTTAATAAATAATCTTATGAGATAACAAAAAAAAACAAACGTATTGACGTCAACTCTCTGATTATCTATCGACTATCAAAACTATGTTGGGTTAAAAGGTTAAAATAACATTCTTTTGATTTGCAGTTCACTTGCAATAAAAATATTTAGTTAATTTTTAGTACCATTTTGTGCAAGATTATTGTTGCATTTTTTTTCTTTTGTGTAGTGTTTCACTTACTTACTTACTTATATTAGATTCGAATCCTGTGTTCATATCCAATTCGTATCCGTGTTTGCCTTTCTAGTAAAATTTTGACAGCCTGTGCACCCATCCATAACCGTTTCACTTTTTTATTTCGGATACGAATCTAATATGGATGAGTGCACAATAGTTAGTTAATTTTCTTCTGCAAGTGCAGTATGTAAATAAACTTGTTTACATCTACACACGTGACATATTTTATGTATGAGAATAATAAACTTTGCTCTAAATATTATTGATCTATCTCTTTGCTCTCTTTGGACTTTGACTTTGCTTCAATGATTAAATCTTCTAATACTGTTGCATCAATAAGGAAATTATTTGCAATTTAATATATTGTTTCTGTTATTTATACAGGATGTATGTGGAAATTTGATCAAGATAGTTGCTATAAAACTTTATAAAATTCGCAGAGTCATAATAAATACTCAATACAATAAAAAAATAATATATTGACGTGAAAATATATTTAATTCAATAAAATATTAGGTGGTTCTTCTCCTATAACTCTTAGTGTTAATCATTGCCAATCTCGCCTTCTCCGTCCAACGAGAGCATAGAATTGTGGTTTCTTGACTTCATAATGTAGTTACACTGAAAAATGAAAGAAGCAATATTCAAGAAGTGACGCAACAGTTTCGCATTAGCAGTTACTTTTGGACCAACATTCGATTCGATAACTTACAGTAAGAACTGCGAAGATGACTCCAATTAGAATCCCAGTTGCAACATCGTCCCAATGGTGCCAATGGTCTGATACTCGCGTCAGACAGACGTACCAGGCCCCTGCGAATATGGCTATCTGGAGACCATGACGTAGCAGCTTCGAACCGTTCCATGTGAATCGGTATTGAATGTAGATCTAAAAGGACAAAGGTTTTTGAGATTCAGTGTTCTCAGTCTCTTTATTTCCGTCCCACTTTTTAGAGATGTGGTACGGATTAGGGCTTCCAATCCGCAGTCTATAGTGATAGATTTTTTTTAACACCACGTGGTAGACACAGACACTCACAAGAAATGTTCTTACAGCGACTTGTCTACATAACATCATGCCTTTTTCCTGAAGATATGTAGCGGTTATGCAATCATTGTGAAGGGTTATGCCGGTAGGAATACTTGGAACAGGGGAAGATTTTCGCTTAAAAAAAATATTCATGCTAGATCTGGCTTTCATGCGTGATAAAATAAAAAAATAACTTACTATAAGAAATACGGCAGTGTACATAGAAAAGCTAGAATGTCCGCTAGGAAAGGACTTTCGTATCTCATTCTCATTGTGGTCTTTCAAAGAGCATGTGTAGTTGGTGATGTACTCGTATGAACCTAGAGTGACATCTGGAGCCGGTACACATACCTGGAAGTTATATGTAAATTTAAATTGTTTTTAGTTTGGTCAGTATATGTCAGGGTAGCTCTATATACGTTAGTTTAAAACTTTGTGTTTTCTTTCTTTATAGTTAATTTCTGATTATGGAAGGGAATAATCACCAGAAGCAGGAGTTAAAGACCGGGGAAAGATGAAGCTGGTAAGCAGCTACTACCTACTAAGCGGGAAAACGCCAGGCAGAATGAGAAGATGATGAAGAAAGGCGTTTATTTTCTACCACCAATCGTTAAAATAACTGGTTGTTTTTGTTGCAAACTTATTTGATATACATCCCACTTACATCAAAGAAATGTGGTCTTAATCTGCCTATAACCATCTTGCCTATTTCGACGGAGAGGTTTTGACACGAAGCTCCAAAGGCAAATATGCCTAAGACGATGTAGCTTTCCCATAGCCATCTTGGTATAGCAAACCCTAAGATAAACCCTTTGAGACTCTTTTTATGGTAATCTTGAACTATTTCTGTAATAATAACCTGAAAATATGTTAGTTATATAGTATTATTGCTGTAGAAAGTGTAGCGTTTGAAGTGTTTTTTTTGAGTGGGGGAACTGTCCAAAAATAACTAATACATTTTTCTGATCGCTCAAGGACTATAGATTTTTTTTTATCGATTGAAGGCCACGTGTCGGCAAGCATAGTGTTAATACACTAACAATGTAATAGGCTAATGGGCGTCCTGAAACGATGATGTTTTCGTATTCGTGAGGCAACAAGCACAGATTGGATGAGAAAAGGCATTAGTTAATTGCCGAAATTGGCAGACGCTCACGGTGGAATGGCAGAGATCCTCGCACCGCATCGTACCTGATGCAACACATATCGCTGGCCATCTAGCGTGGTGACGCGGCCAGCGTTATGAGTATGTTCCCACCGGGTGCGATGCGGTCCTCGACTGATGTTAATTTTTGTTGTTGTTTTTATTTTTTGATATATGTTATTTTATTTTATTTTTTGTTACTTGTTATTTCTCATGTTTCTTTATGAATAAAGAAGGGCTGATGATCGAGATCAGGAGCAAACTAAGTATGGGAGAGGACTGACATATAGGCTGATTGATGATGATGATTTTGAAATATTTTATTTAGTTACACTTACCGTGACTACAGTGGCTGCTGTCCCAGCTACAACCAATAACATAAAGGAGACTGTGTTCGGTTTAAAAGGTAGACGAATTGTGAGGTCCTCTACGAAATAACCCCGCCGGTATGGTTTGAGCAAACGTGACAATAGAAAAAATGATCCGTTCACTAAAACAAAGAATCCAGGAATTAGGAATGTACAATGTCATTTTACAAGCCCGATGGTATTAGTGGATTGTATAGTGTAGTGTGCCTACTACTTATGTGTTTTTCGTTGCCCGAATTTCATAATGTAGGTACTTATTCGTTTATTCGGTGCTTTTACGGTGAAGGAAAACATCGTGAACCTGCACACACCTAAGAAGAAATTTAAAGGTTGTGTGTGAAGTCAACCAATCCGTACTGGGCCCATGAGGTCGACTATGGCCCGTTCGCCCTAAGTTTAGACTAGGGTCATGCCCCTTGGTGGGAACGTATATGAGCGGATGCTGAATGTCATTTTAATAGTTTCAATATCAGGGCAGTCTTTTTCTATACAGTTCGTTATAGAGACGACGACGCGATGGACGACCCGATGAACCCTGGTACCTACTAGAATTATTGAACCGCCTAATACCCGTAGGCTACTGACATCAGATAATACCAGATCAGTGCATAAAAGCAACAAGCAGAGCAAATCTTACCAAGAAGCAAAATTAAAATATCCAGAAGGATTTTGCCAATCAACCGATCAACAGCCATCACTGAAACAAAATTATCGATGTATAACAGATAATTTCGCCATGTCTTTTCATCAATTCCCTAGCTTTTTCCCGTATTTCCCGGGCTCGACTACCTAATCTAGGGGATTGAACGAGGATACTGGTTTTTACAAAGAGCGACTGCCATCTGATCTGACCTCCGCAAAACAAAAAGGAAACCAGACCCAATCCTAGATCACTCGTGGGCTTTTGCCAGGTTAGTGGCCAACCCAGCTGTTCGAGTTTTCAAGCCGCTACTGCTTAGCAATGGCCTCTGACGTAGCTTAACGACTACTATCTACTATATTAACCGGGACCAACGGCTTAACGTGCCTTCCGAAGTACGGAAACGCTCGAGTTGTATACCACTACTAGTCATGTGGTCATCCATCCATGGCCTGGCCACAGCGATGGTTGCTTAACATTCGTTATCGGAATGATGACCACGAGATCCAATGAATTTTTACTTCAATTTAGTTACAGCATCAGCTTCAGTCTCATCATGACTCAAGATGAGGCGAAGGTAAATAAATAAATGAAGGAAGATAAATGCTCGCCTATCAATATTATATAACAATATATTAACTATCTGAAAATAGCACAAAAAACATATTTGGCCACTTACCCATAATAATTTAAATAGTTAAATATTTGTAAACTTGTTTGTAAACAAATACAAAGATGTTTTCAAGCAGTTTTGTTGCAAGATGGTTGCAAGTCAAAGTCAGAATAGCCAAAGAGTAAAGTAATTTTTTAATGATGCAGTTTTAAAAACAAAATATTAATAACATCTCAGTTAGGTATATTTATTTTATAAAAAATATTAAGTGGGTTTTGTACTTATTTACTTACTTTGCTTTCTAAAATACGTATATAAATAGAATAAAATAATCTTAGTTTATTTACATAAGAAATAATAAATCTCACTTGGTTTTTAAATTCACTAACACAAGTAAATACTGTATTTTGAAGTGTTTGGATACTGGTATTGATTCGTAAGCGCACAAAATCACGAAATCTTGACTAAAATGGCCACATGTCATCGTCTATCCTGAGAGAACAAAAAGGGACGACAAGAATTAAGATTTAGTTAAGTCATGTTCTCCACCGAATTGATAGCACTGTCTATCGCGCTACTGCGGGTCGAGGCAGATCATTGTCTGTCGCAGCATCATTCCAGGATGCTGGCAGACCATACTTCTTGGGTTTCAGCACGTAGACGAACTGAAATGAAAAGATAAAAACGGATTTAATATGACTCAAAGGATTTTCAGGGTTTTCTACGTTATTCTTCGTTCTTCGTCGTTCTACGTTATATTACAAGGGTAGAATTAGGTCAAAGAGTTATTCCAGGCTAGCATGAGCCTCTTGAGGAGACAGAAGTGACATATTATGTATATAGCGGTGTATAACCCGCGACAGACTTACTCAGGAGTACTTCACTACAGAGTGCTATGGACCCACAACAAGAGCACAAGTATATTCTTGGTACCGTAGTAGTACCACAACACTAGACTAGACTGACTTACCAGGCTGTCATAAGCAAAAGGTGCTAAAAACAATACTCACAGTTAAAGCAGCGTAGAACGCTCCAATGATGAAGCCAACGGTGACATCGCTCCAATGATGCATGTGGTCTTGGATTCTGGATAGACCGACGTACCAGGCTGCCATAAGCACCACGTACTGAATCCCGTGACGTAGCAGCTTCGAGCCGCGCCATTTGCATTTCGTTTGAATGTAAAACTGAAAAAGAAAGGTTGAAAAGTCAATTCAATGTGATTGTTGACATTATAAAGTTTTGCTGTGATAGAATGATGCTCTGCGTAAGACTATACCTCAGTCAATCCTTCCTGGCAATCGGCGTAAGGTATAATTTGCTTGTATCTTTTATTTAGTAGTTTATTTCACAGAAGAGCAAAAGGCGTTGGGAGTTCGACTTCTCAAATCAGTGGTTTATTTAAGTTTTTATGTTTGTTACTTCTGTATGTCTGCTAGAGGTAGTAGATGGAGAGCAGTAACAGAAAAAAGAGTTTCTTTCGCATTTACAATAAATATAAGTAAAAGATTCACTATGCCGACCACAGAAGAGTAAATGGAGCTAGCGCAGCGACTTTCTCTAATCAGTGATGCCGACTGCCAGAAAGGATTGACTCAGGTTGTTATAGTGCTCTTAGTTCACATTGGAGAATATTTGGGTAAATACCCAATTTTGCGTGATTACAAAGATTTTCAAGTTCAGACCCATATTCGACTACTAAAAGTTCTTTTTACACTTATTGATAGCATTTCAGCAACTTACAATGAGGAAGATAGCAGTGTACATAGCGAAGCTGGAGTGTCCACTCGGGAAGGAGAGCCTCATCTCTCTAAGAAGCGATGCATCAGTTTGGGAGCACGTGTAGTCGGTTATAAACTCGTACTCAGTTGTTGCGTTTAGAGGTGTCGGGTTGCACACCTGAAATCATCAACACAATTTATAGTTGCAAATGAACTGTTGTTGCGTTTAAGTTTTTTTTTTATGGGTTTGCTCTTTACTCTAGTCTAGGTCGGGTGCGGCAGAGACGAGGTCGACGATGAAGATGCCTGTTCACTCTAACTTTAAAGTGATGGGGGTTGTATGCATACGGACAGAATACACTAAGCTTCTGTGGGAGGGTCACTCGCGGAGCCTACCATCGTCTATGTAGTATTATAGTGTTCAGGCGGACTTATCCATCCATAGACATGCCTGTGATGCTGAGTTTGAAACACTAGGAGGAGGTATTTCTATCCACCTCAAAGTCCTTAAAACAATTTACTTCGATCTCATTTTCTTTGCGGCTAAGTCGACAACCACCTTCACAATATTTTTAATACTGAATTTGTCTGCTCCTCCTCCCCCTCCTTCATTTATATTTCTGATATAATTAAACTTACATCAAAGAAGTGCGGCCTCAATCTTCCGATGACGAGTTTCCCCGCATCGACGGTGATTTGTTGGCACGCTGCTCCAAAAGTGTACACTCCGATGCCCACATAGCTCTCCCAAACCCAGCCGGGGATGGCCTTCCTGGATATAAACTTTTTTCCGATGCCTTTACCTCTTCTGTCGCGGAGAAATTCGACGGGTATGATCTGAAAAACAGAAAAGATGCAAGAAAAGTTGCACTTGCTTTATAGATGGGCGGCGGCTTTTTATGTTTGTTATTAAAACTTTGATCAAGTGGGCTTGCTTTTGACTCTATATAGTCTAAGCCAGGTTGACGGTAGAGATGCAGTGGAGCGTACTCAGTCAGAAGAATACTGTTTAGTTCAATCTCGCTTTGAAGAGTTTAGGGTTGTAGGTAGATACAATTTGAAAATACCTATACAGACGCACATTAAGTTGAACTCAGTGTGCACATTCTGGTATAAACGATGACTGGAAGGTATTGGACGCATATAGATCAATTAAGAATGGTAACTTAGTACGATAGCTTAGGTGTAGGTAGGTATAATTCGTAATAATAATAAATCTTACCGTAACAATAATAACTACGAAGCCTACAATGACCAACACAGTGGTGGATATTAGGTTGGGTTTGTACGGCAGCCGCAGAGACCGGTCGTTTTCGAAGTAGCCTCGCACGTACGGGTCCACCCATAGATTTAGGGCTAGTAAGACGATGCCGACTGAAAAAGAAGGGATAAATTTATTCGTACAGCTATTAAATAAATTTTTAACGCATTATTTCGCGGACACATATTTTAAATAAAAGTTCAACTTAAATCCGTTAATCAATTAGTTATATTTGGAATAATGCAACATTTTAGATCTATCGCAAACTTCTGCTGTTGTTAACATTGTGGTTGTTATCACAGAGCAGATACATTATATTTTTAAGTTTCCTGTCACTTTAGTTTGAAAGGGGACAAGATCAGTTTGCTTGTATTGTAAGTCCTTCGCTCTTGTGAGCTTTATTAACTCAATACCTTTTTGCACGGAAGGCAAATTATATTATTATGAGTATCAAAATCATCAGGCTGAAAAAGATAGTAACTATTAATCATGGATTTTTTATTTTTCAGTGCGTTTGGCGTTCGATTATTATTGATAAATTCTTAACGTGATAGATAAAGAAGGCTTATTTAGTACGCAAATATCGCGATTATGTACAATGAATTGACCGTGAACGAAAGTCGACAACCTATTTTATGGAAAATTAAATGTTTTACAATGTTTTAGTTCTCATGATTATAGAAGATAATATTCCAGCTAATTTTTTTAGTCAAACTCAAAACATTTAGGGCTGTATCTGTAAGGTACTTTCGCTCTGAACTCTATCACCTGTTTCTCTTCCCGGATATACTGTAAAATATTGATTTTGATAGATATCCAGATATCAAATAGTAAAAATAAGTACTGCAACACTTAGGCTCGTATTTATAAAGCGATCTCAACATTGAGATCAATATTAAGTATGGATTTGATAGGTCGTTTTGTACTGAAATGACATTTTTGATACGAACTCAAACTCGCTGTCACACTTGAGAACTGTTTATCAATACGGGCCTTAATTACTTGTTTGTAACAATAAGATCGTTTGAAGAAGAAGGTTTGTGATTGATGAAGGATCTTGTTTTTATTTCCTTACGCATCGCACTTTCTGAAGGTTGTTCCGCAGTTATAATTTTTGCTTAGTCATTGTGGCTACTTAATCTACTTATCTGCTGATTTTGTCGATTTCCGGGAATAAATGAAATAAGTAAGTAACAAGAAGTAAATCGATAAGCCGATCGATCGATAACGTCTTAGGCGAGAAAACTAATTTAGTTGTTACTGCATAGGTAGGTACCTACTTCCATTTTCCATGCTGGACTAGAACTGATAGAAACACATAGAATGTCCCTTCCTGGGAGGCTGTAGAAGTAAGCAAAAGTGATTTGAAGTTAATTTACAGCAGCTAATATTAGGTAAAAGGCGAAAAATCCACGGCCGAAGATCTATACAGAATGTTAATATTATTTTTAGATTAAAGGATCGATCATTTAGGATCACAAAAAAAATATGAAATTAATTTTTGGACTTGTCGAAGTCATTTTGTATGGGGATAATATTATAAAATGTATTAAATAGGATTTTTTAAATATTTTTCTTGTGGTCCTTTATCGTAACGAATACAACCCCTGAGCTATGGCCCACAATTATTTTAACACCCTGTATAAAAAAATGCGCGACGATACCCGACAGTTACATATAAATACTTCCCCCGGTCCGGTTATCCTCAACAGCTGTTAGTTCCCCTTCTGATAAAGTCGTTTAAACTTCCGCTATTTAATTAAAAGTAAACGGTAAAGCGGTTTGTTTTGTAAACTAATAATCATAACTGGCTGATTCACACCTTTACACTTAGTAATATATTTATTTATTTTTTAAGAAAAAATATGGTACTTACCTATTTTATTTTTAAAGAGTAAACAGCGTCAGCACAAAAAGTAAAAGTATCTATACTTACTTGAGCCTAATATCAAAAAATCCAGGACAATCTTCCAAATCAGTCGATCTACAGCCATGGTGTTCTCTTCAAGATATTTTCACCTAAAACCACTGAACATCACTGCGGAGTGTTTATCTCTCAACAAAACGGTGATTCCGCCTCGCAAACGCACCTTCACTGATAAAGGACATTGATAAAGTGAGTAATTTCGACGGTGTGGGTAGATAACTGCTACATACTAACTGTTTATTAGTCACTATATTAGGAATATCAGGTGAGTATTTGCTACTTTCGTATCAATAGAACTGGCTAATTATTTATTTCATTCATCGAATGAACGACTGCTCGGAATGTAGTGTATACTTTGTAATGGTTTGCGTTTTACTAAGGTCTAACAAATGAAAGTTCATTCATGCATTTCAATGGTTTCGTTTCATCACCATATTTTATTTGTAGAAAGCGCCATCTGTGATTTTTTAGCTGAAGCGTTGAAGCAGTAAAAGGATCAGTAATATGTTCTTGTTATGGTACACTAAAGGTTTACTAGATGGCAGCACTAATAGTTACCATTGATCATTCTAGATGGCGGTATGGTAGCAAAATTAGGAAAAATTATAACCATAATAGTTAACTGTACGGATCAAGTAAAATACAATTTAATATAGAACGTAGTTTTATTATGCTTTCTCGATAGTTTTTAACCATAATTATAATTAAAATAAATAAATAGGTGTCTGCCAAACTTTATACATCCTATAAGGCAGTGCATTTTCTAACAATTTTTAACTAGTTTCTTAGAGGCCAACAGTTTCAAGTCCTTTTTAAAGTCTTGTCTACTTACGAATGTGTGTCGATAAAGATAAACATTAAGTAGATATTGAATACAACATAAAAACTAGCACCTAAATTATTAATCTTAAAGCTAATTATTAAGATAAAATCTTAACTGAATAAAACTTGTAATATAATTTATGCAAAATTACTAAGTCTGTAATATTTTTACATTTCTATATCACAGAATTAAAATACAACCTCACAATCTTAAAGACCAAGAGGCACTAAAAATAAAATTAAAATAAATTAACGAGCCACTGTGATGTTTTTGTGTAAAATATAAAATAAATTAAATACATAAAAAAGCTAAACGCTCCAAAATTCGTTTCAATTTCCAAAAGTAAAATAGTATACAAAATGACCCCCCCTCGTGTAAACTAAAATACATTGGTGAAAATTATGAATTTAAATATATCCTCTAAAAACCCAATTTCACTTGTGTGGCAATAACTACGTATATACTTATTCTACGTTATGGTAATATAAAAACCTTAAATATATCTACAAAATACTACTCAATTGTACTTTAAACTGTGCAAGGAAGAAGAATTATTTTAAAATAAATGAAGCGAGACTGAAAATTTATATTTAGCTATTTCAAATGTGCCAAAAATCTAAAGGTATGCTTTAAGCAATTAAGTAGAATTTGGTCTAACTGTTTTCTGAATATTGCAAAATGTATTTCTCATATATTCCTTAGCATTAGATAAGAGACGATTGTCCGATCCCCTAGATAAGGTAGCCAACTCCGTGAAATAAGGGAAAAAGGCCAGGAAGATGATGATGATTCCTCTTCTAGCACAAATGAAATTACTAATTACTAACTACCAGTAAATAAATAACTACATTGATCTAGTACTTATAAGTAGTAAAGTAAAGCTGTTTGTTAAAAGTAGGAAACAAAGATAGGCTCATTAAATAGCAACACTACGAAAATAATGATCAAAGTAACATCTTAATAAAAAGGTGACAAAAGAAGAAGTAAAAGAGTAGGTGGTTTGTTGAGCTCACTAGCGCCCCCGCAAATAATAAATATAATTGTGTCTCAAATACAAACATTTTAATGAATATTTTACGTTTTGCGGAAAATCGGAAGTAATTCTTCATTTAGTAATCCATATATTGTATTTGAAACTCAGTAAATTTATTTCTTGTGGGGGCGCTAGTGAGCCACCTTAAGATGGAAACAACGTCATGATTATGAAAACCTGTGGTCAAGATTGTATTGACATGAAAGTCAAAATTGCTAAAATATATGATGTTATAATATCTTACAAGCATAATTCACACTTAGTCTTCATGTACATAAAGCATCGCTTTTTGAAGATGTTCATATGCACTATGGCAGTGTGTTCAGGTAACCTGCTTAATTAGCTGCAAAAAATACAGTTACATAAAAAAAGAAAATTGACTTGAAAAAAAATGGATACACTAAGAATCACAAACAAGCAAATGACGTTTAAATTGTACTATAATTAATTCCATTATATCTAAGGCCAAATGATCTGATAAAACAACAATTATGATAAATTAGATTACTTCGGTAACGTTTAAAAAATTTCCATTGAAAATTCCACCGATAATATCAAATCAGGTTTTGGCACTAGATATAATTACAATTTGGCTATAACTAACATTAAACCAACGCTGATCAACAGCCTTATCAAATAAACCGTTTTTTAACGTTTCATATAAAATCAAACACTGCGTCATACTTTTAAAATGTTAAACTTCTCTGTACTAGGAACATATCGAGTTTGTTAGTAATACTTCTAGTACCCGAAAATTTCCTGTGAGTAACAATGTGCCGTTATGCACAAACAGACAATTTAAAGATCTGTCCATTCACATACTCGTAGAAAACACATTAGAATTACTTTAGTATATTGTTCATCACCATTAATAACATCATCAACATAAAATACCAAATCGCTAGACATTAAATTCGCACCAATAATTTCATAAAAGTCCAGATCCACAAACCGAACTCAGGCACCAATAACAGTCTCAAATACCACTTCGAACGTACCCCTGACATAAGTCCAAGCGTCTTGAAAGCACTAGTTGGCAATATACTCGTGGGAGATCCACGATATTTGGTTCTGCTGCGGCTCTTGCGGCTCTGGTCATGGGTCGTCCTCTTCGCTAAGGGACTGGGACTGGGAGCCGGGCGGGGTGGGTTGTCAGACCTGCCAGCCAGTCCCGGGCCGACTGTTGCCGTTGGTGATGTGTAATTCCGCGTCTTGGTTCGTGATGCGGACACGGGGGGTTTTACGAAGGTCCGAGAGGAATGTGAACTGTAATGGAAACAATGTAGTTGCTTGAGTCTCAAATTTTGTCTCTATTGACAACACTTTTTCTAATCTTTACATTAACATAACCTCCATAACTTAAAATGTTCACGATGCTGCCATGATAACTAATAATAATTTGGTCACTGGCCGTGATGGTGAACCAAAAGAAGATGACGGAACTAAAACTTACCACAACAATTGCGAAGAGCATGCCGATGCCGTAGCCAACGAGCACATCGCTCCAGTGATGCTTGTAATCCGAGACTCTGGTCAGGCCGGTGTACCAGGAGAACATGATCAGGACGAGCTGGATGAGATGGCGCAGCAACTTCGAACCGCGCCAGGTGAAACGCTTGTGCAGGTACATCTGGAAGAAATGAAGTTACGCAATGGTAAAATTTTGATATAGCTGATTTTAAAAAAGTATATATATTTACAAAATATGCAATTCAAATTGCAGGATCCAAAATTAAACGTATGATACCATACATACATAAAACATATAGGAAAAGAGGACATTGATTTGTGTAAACGTCATTTCATGTAAAACAACACAATTATGACACCAATTTTCTACTCATCATAAGCCGAAGCTGCACGCCTCACTGACTATGGAAATGCAACGATAACTGTGTGATTAACGGCTTCGATTATTCAAAACTGAACAATCAAGCCTTTCGCTACCAAGTTTTTTAAAAAAAGGTGATTCACACCTGAGGCGTTCTATAAATTGCGCGAAGAATGGAGTGAAGTGGTTCAAGTAGGTGCTATACGATACGAGTAATTATTGGCTGCAGTTTTTGCAATTCATGATTCCTTGATAGACTGAGATAGATAATATATGGAATTTTAACCAAAAATCTTCTTTCTTTCTTCATTCAGAATTTTCTGCAGCAGCTTCACGTCGCGGAGATGAAGATGTTGCGATGGATGTGCGGCGTCACGAGATTAGATCGCATTCGTTACGAGCACATCCGTGGCAGCCTTGCTTGGACTCCAACGTAGCGGATAAGCTGCAGGAAAGTCGTCTTCGATGATATGGGCATATAAGTCACAGACCGCCAGACTACGTCAGAAAAAGATGCTTCGATGTTACTATCAAAGGCCCTAGATTACGCGGCAGACCGAAAAGGCGCTGGCTAGACGTCGTAAAAGCGAATATGGAAGAAAACGATCTTACACTAGGAGATGCCGAAGACCGGACAAAGTGGAGTAGAAAAAGCCGGAAAGCGGATCCCAGCATTAGGCCGGGAAAACTCTAGGCAAAAGAAGAACTACTTACAGCAAAATAAATCATGGAGTAAGCAGAGAAAGATGAATGACCACTGAGGAAGGAGAAACGATTCTGTTTCTGCAGCTTGCGGTCATTGTTCAGACACTGGATGACTCGATGTAGCGCCACTTGTTCAGGAGGTCGCAGTCGATATCGATCCCTGTCGTAATAATAATAATACTTACTGCAAAATAGATCATGCAGTAAGCCGAGAAGGAGGAATGACCACTGGGAAAGGAGAGACGCATCTCTTTCAGCCGCTTGCGGTCGTTGTTCAGACACTGGAACTCCTCGATGTAGCGCCACTTGTTCTCTAAGAGGTTGCAGTCGATGTCGGGTTTGCAGACCTGGAAATAAAAAATATTACCTTTATTTCAATGAACTTGCATACGTAAACAATAGAGACAGTAAATAATGTACAGGGCGTCTTACGCTTACTAAGTGAATGTAATGTAAAGATCCGTAGATAAGCAAATTTGATTCTAGATTAATAGGTATCTATTTATATAACCCAATGAGTTACTCTTCTATCAAAATAATTTGATTTTACTGTTGATTATGCAAAAGTCCTCGCTATCTATTTAAAAGAGCCTATAAAATAATCAGACCCGAACAAACTTTTACCGATAGAGAACATGTATGCAAGGTACTGTTACTCAGAGAATAAGAATAAGAATAAGAATAAGAATATATTTATTTGCCAGAATACAGTATGCGAGATCTTAAATTATTACAAAGTTCCATGTATTCAGCCTGCGCGCAGGCATGCAAATTTGACTCTTTGTACAAATTAGATATTAATGTCATAGAAAAATTACATTGAAATTACATTGATATAGAATATTCATTAAATTCAGGTATATAATTTTATGTCAAATACAAGATGTCAATACAATAAATAATAATCTTAAAAATATAAATCCTAAATCCATACAAGTCAATTAACTATTCTTTAAAATTTAAAAATTCCTTTACACTGTAGAAACAATGTTCCAAGAGCCATTTCGTCAATCGAGATTTGAATGAATGTCCTGAGTGTGACTTTATATTAATTGGAAGTTTATTATATAATACTATGCTCATGTTAAAAATATTTCTTTTGTATATGTCTTTTTTTCGTCGTGGTTGATTTAACAGATTCATTATCCTAGTTCGTGTTTGCCTTTGAATTACCTCGCCACGCTTTGGCCAGTATTCAGGATGAGAAGATACAAAAACGCAAACATCTCTTATATACATACAAGGCAGAGGTAGAATATCAAGTTTCCCAAATATAGGTTTACAGCTATCATCGAACCACGCATTTGCGATAGCACGGACACACTTTTTTTGAATCTTAAAGGCCCTTTCAATATCGACCGAGTTTCCCCACAGTATTAAACCGTAGCTAAGTACAGATGATACATAGCCGTGATAAGCCATTAATGCTGCGTCGACCGATATTGTTTGCCTCAGTCTTTTCAGTGCAAACACAAAGCGGTTTAGTCTACTGCAAACTGATTCTACATGCTCTTTCCAATTAAGATGATTGTCTATTATGATACCTAGGAATTTAAATTGCTCTACTTCATCCACATTTTCATTCTTATAGCTTAAGTTGATTTGTTTTGGATTGGAATTATAAGATGTCACTTGCATACACTTAGTTTTACTCACATTAATTTTTAAGTCATTTTGTTCCATCCAATTAATTACGTCTGATAGAGCATTATTTATATTTGTATTAAAAGTAATGTCATCATTTTCATATTTTATCAAGATTGTCGTGTCATCTGCAAATTGGACGCACGAATGTTTTTGGATACTATTTGGTAAATCGTTAACATATATCAGAAATAAAAGTGGCCCAAGGACACTGCCCTGAGGTACACCAGTGTCATTAATTTTTAACGTAGATCTGAATTTTCTTTTCATCAAAACGCTTTTTGATTCACAAATTTTAGTTATTTCTGTACATTGTGTCCTATTTTTAAGGAAACTTTCCACCCAGTCAAGTGCTCTACCGCGGATGCCATAAGAATTTAACTTGAATATAAGTTTCCGATGATTTACAAAGTCAAAGGCCTTACTCATATCAAGAAAGATCGACAACACAGGAATTTCAGCATTAATGCTTTGTGTAATCATGCGTATAAGATCAAAGCATGCATGTGTTGTCGATCTCCCTTTTCGAAATCCATATTGTTCAGGCCGAAGAACTCTGCATTTCTCCAGAAATCCGATTAACCTAATATGAAAGGCTCTTTCAAAAATTTTTGATATAATGGGTACTAGAGCGATGGGTCTGTAATTTTCCGTATTCGTTGGGTCACCCTTTTTGAAGACAGGCTTTATTATACTGACCTTAAGTTTTTCCGGAAACGCTCCCTCAACAAAAGAAAGATTAATAATATGGCATAGTGGAAAACAGATGTAGCAAGCACAGGATTTCAAGATTTTTGTTGTTACATCATCAGCACCACTGGCTCCACTGTTTTTCAAAGACATTATAATATTATATACCTCTGTTTCAGTCACTGGTGTTAAAAATATTGTATTTGGATTGTTTGTAATTAGACTACTGTTTGTTAACGTGTGATTTTGTGCTGTGTTTGTTCCATCATGACGGATCACCGCAAGGATCCAATTACAATAACAATTTAACAATGTTGGACTGGTTCCCTTGCAAATTGTCTGCCAATGGATTCTTTGCGCTCAAAAACAATCTCCTTTGACTGATGGCCGGCTCGCTTAAGGGCCTCACTTCAACCAGTTTAACAAGTGAAGTTGCAATTGAAACGAGTGCCGCTTCCCTTTTTACTTTTTCAATAAATAACAAGCTTTTATGCACAAGTTAAAAGATGCTGTTATCGTATTCACGCAAGAATCCTTGCAAGCGTCTTGCAAGAATAAATGACTATAAAAAAAAAGGAAAAAAATATATTTTTGTAGAAGTATCATCATTTTTCAATTTTTTGTGAAGTACCTACCACACTAAACATAGCGCCAACGTTTTAAAGATATCAAGAAATTCACACGAGTTTGCCTAAACCGCAAGATAATCCAATGAAAACCGCTAGTTATTATGAAACAAGGAAAATAGATGGAAATATCATGCTAACTAATCATGGCTTAATAATATCTATATAACAGGTAGCAGAGGATTAACCAGCATAATAATTACAAGTTATAACTTTGTTTACAATATCGATAGCATATTATCATACAGAACATGCCAGTACTTAATAATTTTTCAACTTTATACTGCAACGTCAATCATCCAATCAAGTGGTGGCGCCGGTCAAAAACTGGTTCTTTGGCTGTTAGGATTCCATAATCTAACTGAGAACCCTTAGATTATTCATGGCCCTTGATGTGATCTTCCAGATTACTATTTTTTTACATTATATCAATCCTTGATTGATTTATCGAAGTGTTTCTTGTTAGCCTAGGAAAAGATCTATAAGTATTATAAACAGAGAGGAAAAAATAGGTAGTTAACTCAAAAAATATAGCGTAACAGAGATTGATAAAATATGAATGAACCATATGTTTTATATGGCTCATGTAATTATTATGGCTCAAAAATGCATACTTCATCAATTCGCTACGAAACCCTTCCTGTCAATCTCCAACGAGCACTTCGCCCAATTTTCATATATTTAGCAAGAGTTCCGATAATGGTTCCTTATTGAAGGTTTTCGCAAGAAATCGGCGGTTTTAACGACTTGTTGCGCTCATAAATGGGTAAAGTATTTATTTTTCGTGTTTCGCATACTGAAGCAGATTGGTAATTTAGTGATTATGGGACGCTGGTCGCCGCTGGAGGCGAGACTGCCAAAGAATATTAAAAAGACGTTTCGACGTCTGAGAATGCTGAGCGTCGACAGGAAGAACAGCGTAAGTGGCAAACAGTAAACAGAATGTGATTAGGAAATGTAGGAAAATACATTCTTTAAAACTATATGCTCTATTTGGTAATTTGCAATTCTATATTCAAAAATTTAAAATCACATTCTGCAAAAATACGTATCTTAATTTCTAATGAACTCTTACAAAAGATTCGTATGGAGATACTGTCGCTTACGCTTCTCTTCCAATACACGCATAGAATACAGTTTATTTTTGCTGTTTATGTGTCTGGCCTGGAATTGTTCAGTGGCAATGAAAATGCTGTTAGAATTATTTAAAAATTTCTTCTTGTCTAGACATGCAATATCAGCCACAATTTTCGCTTTCCTTTATTGAAAGTTAAAGTTAGTTAGTTAATATTACCGTTGATTCATTTTGCTATTACATATTATGTACGCAATATGCCTATAGGTACTTGGGAAATAGAGGAGTCTCTTTTGCATCTTGTATCATTGTACTTCTCATAGATTTATTAGATACCTAAACGTCTGTCAAGGATGTCTGTTATTGGAAGCAAGATAATGGGTAATGTTATGGGATGGGGTAGTTCTATTCTTTTAGATTAGATGTCGACGATGGAGCAAGCTCACCCAAAAGATGCCTGTTCACTCTTACTATGAAGTGTTCGGGGTTGTATGCATTCGAAAACAGACAAAGGTAGTGAGTTTCACTCTTTTGCGTGGGAATTATGAAAGAGTTTTGGAAGCGCTTGCTCCGTATTGGTGGAATACCAACCAGCAGGGCTATGATGCGCACTGTAGACTTCGATTTGTCTACACTTGTTGCAAACTTCACTATGATTAATGCCAGTCCATTTCCGTTGTGAAGTGCGCAACGAAAGACATAATGCGTAGACAAAACGAAGTCTACAGTGCGCATCATAACCCTGCTGGTATGGATGGTATCCTGCGATACGTCTAGATGTCCGATAGAAGAAGGGATCTGATAAGGCTACTATGTAATGATCATATATAAAGATCCAAGCTTCTATAAAGATAATTCTAATAAAGAGCAACTAAGTACCACTATGCAAAATAGACATCGGCGCCGATAGAGTTGTGAAACTGATAATACTAGTTAATGGTATATTATCGGTCGTTAGAGTTTACGGCACTTTCGCTTTCCGCAGGTACTAAACTACTAAACCACTGTCAATTTTATCATTATCCACTTGACGAGGTATCTGTGCATAAATTACGGTAGGTAGTGCTTTGGATAGAAGTAAATTATAGATGATGTGTATGGTGTGTGGATGAAGCAAAAATAATGCCAAATATAGAAATGCTCAGTTACTGGTAATTTCGCAGGTCCCTTTGATAGGCTAGAGGACAGGAACTAAACAAATTTTTAAGTATATTTTGCTTGATTGATAACGCAAATAACGTAATTATAACGGATGTAAGGGACAGCATACCGCAAACTGATAGGGGTTGCTCAGTAAAAAAAAAAGAACAATATCATCAGGAAATTCTTTCAGGAAACGAAAAAAAAAATTGGCTTTCCTATACAAATTGTCTGATCAAAGTGGTCGTTTTGTATGGAAAAGTAAACCAAAAACATTCCCTGAAAGAATTTTCCGGTGAAACTTGTTCAGTTTCGTGGAATAAGCAATCTCTGTCAGTTTGCGGTAACATGTCTCTTACACCCGGTATAAAGCAAAGAGTTTATTTTCGTTTCAGTGCCTTCACTTCACAGTAACACATCTTCTCATTCACGGCATCAGTGCATAAATGACGGTAGCTTGTGGCACGATTTATGGCAGTTTATCGTGAGTGCGTTATCGTCTGCGTGTAGTAACGTTATATCATTGGTCTGAGTGGTCAAGATGGACAATTTGGCCGGCCGTGTCCGTGAACGCTGGAGATAAGGTGCTGTGGTTTTGTGAGTCGCGTTTTCGCTCCATGCGATGTTTCGTAAATAGATCTAGCATTTCTAAACATTTCTCAAAATAAATTTGGGCAATATTTGACCTTGTTTAGAAGAAGAGTCCTCTAAACAAGGTCAAACATTTTGTTTTATTCGATACTCATTCTTTGGTCTTGATCATTGTCTTATAAGTGGACTGCTGCATAGAATTTGAATTTTTTTTTTTAATAAGCAGAGGTTTATTCCCATATTGGTTCCCACTTGGTTCGTGTTTGTTGCAGTCTACCAGAGTTTAACCAGAGTTAATTTCTTTACTGATTGTCCAATTAATAAATTCTGTCTGTAAAAATAATACGCTTATTATTTAATCCGCTACGGCCTTCTCAGTACCTATTTAAATAAAATCAAATTTGAACAAACTCAATACGAAACTAAGAAATCATTGAATAAATCTGTACGCTGTATCGATTGACCTACAATAATTGTATTTCCCGGTAACTAAACAATAAAACCAACCACCTTTCTAAAAAGTCCAATAATTGGAAATATATTTTTAAATTCAACACAACACTCCACTTATAAGACAATGGTCAAGACCAGAGAATGAGTATCGAATAACAATTGCTAAAAGAAACAATTTAACGATATTAATTCTGATTCAAGATAACGATGGATACAATGCAATGTTTTGAGAGAGCGTTTTTATTTTTGAATTTGTATTAAGAGGTAATGGCATATGAAGTACTAATTATTGCCATAGAGTAGTAGATATTATTAATTTGTTTATTACCTTATTAAATTAGCTTAATGGAAAACTTAACGTACCTACCTATTACAACTAATAATCTATTTAATGAGTATGTATGTACATACAAATTACCCTTTTATTTTAATTATAAAGTATACAAAACGTACGTAAGAGTTTAATGAACATTCAACAGTTAGCTCCCATTAGCGCAAAATGGTTTTCCATCGTCTTTGCCTCTATATTCAACATGCAATGTTTTGAGCTCGAGGCGATACAAAGTTACATTGTTTTTCATTTTCAAGCTTTCTTTGTTTATTTTATGGGCTTTATTTTAAGCGTTAAGAAAGGCTTCAGCGGTATTGTCGTGTAGATTCATTTTATACCTGACAAAGAAAGTTGAAATGCTTTTCAAGCTATGCAGTTTTAATGCCACAGCACAGGCGAATTTATGCAAGAGAATTTCAAACAATACCATTTATATCTTTAAGAATAGTAGAACGCATCATTTTTCGCTGAGTAAAAGATTATAGGGATTTCATAGAAATTTTTGCACATGTCATATCAAGTTATCTAAACTACTAACACCATAGAAATTGATTAGCTTCGCCGTACCATGGCAAATCCTAGATCTGATACACGCTACATATACTTGAGATTTTATCCGATGTTTTAGAATGGTTAGATTGAGATTGCAGTGAAATGCCTTAAAGCGATATAAGCTATTTCAGATGGAACAGAAATAAACGTTAGATATCTAGAACACTTTGATGCAATTTTAATCTGCATTGAACATGAAGATCATGCTTACGAAAAACTATCTCAGTAACATCTTGAAGAACAAGAAAGAGATAAGTTTAGACGTGACAGATTTAAATACGACGTTGAAGAGAAATAAATAAAACAAAGGTGCAAAAAGGAACAGGTTACAACGGCCATTGTGTCTAATAGAATTAGCACTGAGCCTGGTAACCAACCAGGCAGGGGTAATAGGATAAGAAACTTATATTACCTATGCTGGAAAATCGTTCAGCGGAGATGGAAGCTAACAGTACTGGTATTGACGCGGTGTTGCCCATAATGAAGGAAATTAAATTATAATAAAGAGAGAAATATGACACAGATTGAGAAAATTGTGGCACAAGTTATCAATAAGTCAGACAATATTAAAGCAGAAGAATTGAGACTAGAAACTTTTATGATGGCAACAGATATTACATGTACTATGTTAAAGCTAAACAAAATAGAGACAAAATGGATTTGTAAATGAAAAATACTGAAAAGAGGATGCAGGGAAATAGATTATCTTAGAGGCAAAGACGATGGAAAACCATTTTGCGCTAATGGGAGCTAACTGTTGAATGTTCATTAAACTCTTACGTACGTTTTGTATACTTTATAATTAAAATAAAAGGGTAATTTGTATGTACATACATACTCATTAAATAGATTATTAGTTGTAATAGGTAGGTACGTTAAGTTTTCCATTAAGCTAATTTAATAAGGTAATAAACAAATTAATAATATCTACTACTCTATGGCAATAATTAGTACTTCATATGCCATTACCTCTTAACTTGATTTCCAATGAAGCAAGAACTGGTTAATTTCAAATTGAAATTACTTCACAATTTGCAATAACAATTTGAACTTATGAGCATCTCGTATCAACTCAAACATTCATATAATTCCCACCAAGGCGCTGGCGATGGTAAAGAAATAAAAGAAGACAAGGATAATCTATGTGATGTTGAAGATGATGTAAAAATAAAGGAAAAAGAGTTTGCGAGAGCTCATTTGCGGACAGGCGCGGCCGAGTGTGAAAATATTGTGGCGTTTATGATCGTGCGTACGACGTACAATGCCATTGGAGCGTGCTGCCCTGAGAAGTGGAAGATTTATTGTACAGGGTTAGGAGTGAAAGTCAGGATACATTAATAAATTTTAACTAGAAAATGAAATAAGTAAAGCACGATCATAAGAATCGTTTAGCAAAGAAAAGAGTCATGAAAGCCATCTTTTCTTATGCTAATGCAAGAATTTCGCAAGGATGTTTTCTAAAGCGCAAGTTTTTATTTCCGGTAGGCTACAAATTGTCAAATTCACTATAACAATAAAAGTCACACCTACTACCATTTTAACACTGAAGTAAAATACCAACCTGGTTTTAGATGTTTAACTGAAGTATTGAGCATCTCTTGTTTACGAAACAACAAATAAGCATGAAATGCTATATAGGACTTAAAGTTTTTGTTGTACCAAATCAAATTTTCTCTTTGGATATATTTTTTCATTGATCATGATTTGCATCATGCTGTATTCTTGTAAAGCCGTGGCAGACACCCGCAGAACTGGTTCTAGATCCTGCGGTGATAGACGCAATTATAGAATCGAATGGGGTGGATATTGCCACGTAGATGCTGATAAAGATGATATGCATCTAATGGGACGTGTGAATGTTGGATATGAAGTTGATAAGCTTTTGTACCTTTATGACAGAGATGAGTATCAAGGATTATAAACATTAACAATGAGTATAAACCAATAGGCTATTTAGCAATGTAATAAAAAAATACTTAGACTGTCAAAAAAGTCCATGGACTTTTATGCACAGATTGCTAAAATCTCTTTAATTTTATCAATACAATTTTTAGACTCACACTCACAGAATCGGAAGCATTTATACCTATATTTTAAAATTGGACAAACTTGCTTTCTTCGAAGATTCTGTCGTAAATGAGGATTTACGACAGCAACATGCAGATTGTCTACCTGTAATCAGGAGACGTCATCAACCGCACGAAGCTTCTGCACAATGGGAAGTAAAGGAAGCGCACACGCCTTCCGCGACGGCATTGACGTAAACACACACAATGGAACTATCACTTGAATGATCGACGCTAAATCGTGTGTGTGTACGCGCCTAATGAATCTGTAAAAGGATATGTGTGAATAACTATAGCTGCTGCTGTGCATACAGGTAGTTAATAAATAATGAAAAATGCTACCTTTTCTAGTAAGACAATAATTCTGATTAAGGAATAATTTATTTAAAAAGCTTTTTATTGATTTTGGTTTTACTTTTATAATGGCGTCGGTAATGTTCGTAATTTAATTAATATCTTGAGTTTCAGTGGAAATAGGTAGGTACCTAAGCATTTATTTTGAAATTATGCTCCTCGCGCTTTTTTATTCCTGTTCTGTTGTATTAATTACAAATATCTATTACATACACGAGTATAAGGAGACATATTACTGATATTTAAATTTGACACTAAATATACTTTATGCTACAAGTAAGATCAAGGTTTGAAGAATTTATTAGCATCATAAGCAAACACGCGAGTCAGAAAGGGGCATACAAATGCAAATTTATTATTAATTTGTTGCTGTCTACCTCTGACTTTGAGATGGTTATGTAGGAGTGAACTTTCAAGGTGGGGTTAAACACCCTTTTTGTTCGTAGGGTTAAACTAAACAAATTGTAAGGATTTTGAAAGCAAAACTGTGGTCAAAAATTATGTAGCTATTTGTTAGAAACACGTAGTTGAACATAGTAATAGATAATTTTTTTCTTCAAACTTGTTTTTCAAAATGTATTGTTTATTTACGAATCATCTGCTTTTCAAATCATCTGCATCCACCATACACTGATCTGTTTTTTTTTTCAATTACCATAATTTTGGAATCTTGTAGTCAGGTGTGACGATTTAGGTATATCTTAGGTTTTGTTATATGTTTCATTTAAGATACGCGAAATAAAGCGAAAAATTTAACTATGTTAGAATGTTCAATAGTAAATACACCAATTGTTTTAAAATAGGTAATGCTATAATATGTATTTCAAAATTATTATCGTCCCTTTCTGTTGTCTCAGGATAGAGTTTGGACTTATATAAGTTAAGTCGTGATTTTTGCACCTACTAATTGCTACTAATGTCTAATCGGTACATTAATGCACATAATTCTAACATTAGAATAATAATAAATCTTTAGTTCTAACTGCACACGAGTTCGAATATTTACGTTAGCTACAATAACAACGAATTCTCCTAAAGGGTGGACGTGACTGGAGCAACAACAAGCAACATGTGGATGACATCAACTTGACGCTTTGGGAACGAGTGGACCATTTCCAGACGATCCTGGATTTGGAATAGGAAGTTTGAGGCAGGGTTTCGTCAAATTTGATAACTGGTGAAATATAGTAAATATAGTAATAAATATAGTATCTTGCTTCCGTAGGTCTGCTGGAAGAGATTTCTTTATTGAAATGAGCTGGCACTTTGTGTCGTTTTTCTTTTAAGTTAGCTACACTTCTATAGACCGTACTTCAGTCTCCATTCTGATCTGATTAGTAGTATACGTAGAGTCGATTTCATCGCAAAATGATTCTAAATTATGTAAGGCTTAAGTATTAGGTAATATTACATTATTCATAAAAACGAGCTACCTGGGAAATGAAAAAATAAAATCGTTTTTCAATAATATCAACAGAATGAATGAGATCCCAAACATAATATAGAAATGCAACCCACTCAAGACGATGTTACAGACAGACTAATCCAATCTTTGGAAACTGACCTAACAGTGAGTGTAAAATAAATATTATAACCAGACAAAGATGACGCAACTATTATCTTCATGACAAAACTACGTTATCAACAGAAATTTTTGCTAAATTCTTATCAGGTCACACGTCTTAAATAAATAAGGAAAACAATGGAAATATTCCAAGAAGATTCCAATGATCATAATAATACAGGTAGACTCAAGGATAAGGTAGTATTTAATTAGAAATTATGACTTTGTTTACACTATATAATACCATAGGTAGGATAATTAGGAATCACAGTTTTGTATAAAAAAAGGAGAACGTAATTAAAGGCTGCTTGCTTGCTTGAAACATCAAGTTAATTTTATACATCGCAGTGGAATAGTTATTTATGTTCTTCGATACGACCAATTTGTCGTGAAAGATAAGTTCGACATTTCGACATACAATGTTGAGGGATAATTTATGAGATTACAAGTTAAACGAGCAAGCTTGTTATCGTCTTCTTGTACAATTGAAATGATAATTTAAACTTTTGCCAAATTAAGTAATTATTGTTGTTTGACATGACGTGATCTATGAAATCACCAATCAAACTACTTTTTCATTTTTTGGTGACTCAAACATTGAGCAGTATTCGTTTCATGCTGAATTTAATATTATTTAACGCATGACAGAAATATGGAATGAAATTGGTCTTCTTTTATAACGCTTTTGCCACATTTTTTCTTCATTAGCTTAATTATAAGTCACAGTTGATTACACAATCTTATTTTCTCAGGGAAAGCTTGACTTAGCTCGATGACCACCAGTAACCACTATTGCCACCAGAAATCAGAAACGAAACCAAATAAATTTCACAGAGTATCAAACCCAAACCACATTCAAATCCTATAGACAAGCTTTACAATAGTGTCTACAGCTGGCCTAGCCATAAAGCGTAAATTCCCGCTTGAATAAATCTTTCAACACTGGAAAGCTGAGTGTGAAATGTTTGCCAAGTTACGGCGTAGCGCGTTTTGCTATTGCTTTGTCAATGTTGGGCTAGCTGTTCACCTTGTTGGCTGAACAGTACTGCGTTTTGATGCGTTGTAAAATTTTAACGGCAACTGCCGGGTGAGAGAACTTGTCGGCGGTAGAGGTGTTAAAGACCTTGAATCGTGTGCAAGAAGATGAGACATGCATTTTATTTTTACCTTGGGTTTTACCATAAAAATGACAGATTGGAATGATTTTAAAGGGATTAGAGGGTTTCAGTGTATTGCAATTTAGGCGATGGGCTGACAACCTGTAACTATTAGCAATATACATAAATCATCTGTAATAACCCTCAAAACTTGTCAGACGTGGCGGAACGACCTTTGTTTGGGTCGTTTTTGCTCTGCCTACCCGATTTGGGATAAAGGCTCTTGTAAAGAGTTTTTATAACAACAACATTTATACAATGGAGTTTTACCAAGTGCCAACAATCGCAAGTATAAATTATAAAATCATGATACTTTCACAAGTTTAAGGCCACAAAATCATAAAATGCATAATAATATAAGGCACAGTACCTACATTAACATTTTCTTTTCTGCAAAAACTTTTTGCGTAAGCTTTCTTCCGGATACAAAGAATAACCAAAACAAAGGTGGCAATGGTAAGGAATGACACTGAATGCATTGGTATTCTTGCGCTAAGAACCATTGCTTGGCACACGAACACTAATTGACTGTGACAAGCGCAGACTAAAGGCGTTAAACCCGTAAAAGCAAATAATAGTGAGAGAAAGATAAACTGGATACGGGCCGGGCGGGCGACACGATGACTAATAGTTTTAGGCTCTAGAGGCTAGAGTGCATAAAGTTAAATAGGATTTTATGTAACTCTGTATCAACAGAATATAAAATAGTACGCCAAATCTGCAATATTTAGGAGTATCTGCATTGTTCTCAAGACATACACAAAGTAGATGACCCTATACCTTTTTGCTCATTAGAAAAAGAACATGCCTGAAAACGTTTGATGGATGGAATAAAATGTGCAATTTTACGTCGAATTCAATATGTACCTAAAATTTCATCATAATGAAATTATCGACGTATTTATACAAAATAATCAAACGGCTATCAGGTAATTTATAAAAAATAAAAAAAGTATTTTTTTCCTCTTAACCAACGTCATTCTCACAAGGGCACTCATTCTTTACAATATAATATTTAGTTTCATCGCATATAATTGGTGCATCCCGATTAAGACTGACATTTTCCCATTCAGCCGTATAATCACGACACTCAAGAGCAATTGTGATTAATAAAAATCTACCATCCACAATCACTCAATCAGCTGCAGCTGTGGCGTCTTTGTTTTATACCTTCAATGAAAACTATATTGGATTTCAACCCTTTTTAAGTGCGTATAGCATTTCATTAAGATTGGAAGCAGATAAGCTATATTGTTTGCCTTCTAAATTACTTCATTTCGTTTTTTAAACTTTGAGGACGATCGACTTGTGACAATCACAGAAAAAATATCGGTGTCCTTCCTTTCAGGTTGCTTCAGTTTTTTCTTACGAAAGGACTTTGTAAATCTTTGCGGCTTGGGCAGGTAAAAAGCATCATCGTATTGTAAGTGACACAGGTAATTTCTATCGACAATAGCGAGGATAAGATGCGCAAGGGACATGACAACTTTTTTTATGAGGCACATAAAAACTTAAGAAAGAAATAAAACCAGAACAATCTAACCTTGACACTGCTAATCCTGACATAAAAGGAGGAACGGAGACAGAAATAGACATGGAATTCATTCATGCAAACGATTGTTATGAATGGTATCAACCAGCATTCAAAGACCTATTTATCACACAAGAATCTAAAGAACTTAATAAAGAAAGAACGTGTCTAAGTTTACTGGTGGATTAAGGTCAACCAAGGGGCGACTGCCAACAAATCAACGAATTACCGCTTTCAATAAAATGGTTTCACACTAGGGGGAAATGGTGATGCGTCACATCTTTTAATTAAAATGGAACATTAAGCTGGGGCAACTGTCAAAACTGCTACGAATGAGAAAGAGATAGAAGACAATGGATCTATGAGCAGGCGAGAAAGAGATGAAAGATAGACAATAGTTATTGGCGTGTAATTGATATTGAAATACGATGGGAATGGACCATTAGGAATTGTGTTCGATGATAATAAAAACGTTGTCACGCTTTTAAATTTAGGGTTTGGGAAGTCTTTTCCAGTTATGTGGATAGAGCCATTGGTTTCTGATATCGATATTCCAAAAATGAATAAAAATTCTGTGATAGAGCCAAAGTATACGATAGACAAGCAAATCATGGTGGTTAAAAGTATCGAACATAATAACATTGAAACAAACAGACTGTTTATTTTCCAATTTGAATAATCTATTCGTACGGTAGTAATCTACATAACTGTAGCACGAGTGATATGTGATAAGGAAAGGGAAATAGCAGCGGGTGTTGCTATATTTTTCAATCAGCTGGTGAAGCCTGCGGCTTGTACGAGTTAATTGTTGCCAGTTCGATTACCGGCTGACATGAAAGAGGAACCACTACTGTTATAACTCGAAATATCTTGGGATGTTTGAAAGAAATAGATTTCAATAATACAAATCTGATGAAATTATTGGTGTTGAAAAAGCTAAAGACAGCAATGTTCATATTTTTTTTTAATTCATGAAATTGGTAGAAGATACTTCTAGTATTTCCAATGTAACATCGTTAATTTAAAACTATATAACGTAAATATAAATAAGGGTCGTAAGGGTTCTGGTATTAGAGGGACCATAATCATATTTAAGTACAATGTTTAAAATTAACTATACCCCCAATATGTGTACAACATACTCAGAGTACCGTTTTTCGAACATAAATTAGCATTATATCAAAATGCATACATTTTTCAAATTGAACCATTAGTAAAGCCGCGGGTATCGGTGGAGGCACTAACAGGTTTAAATTACAGCACGCTCGTATACATAATATACAAGTAAGCGATAACTGACTACAGTCACTGAAGCTAGTTAGTGGATTGGACCTTATAGACATAGAATGGTTATCATTTATCATAATCATTATCATCATAATCAAGTTTTTTATAATTATGTAGTTAATTAGTGACAATCTTCTGTTGGTATTCTGACTAAAGTAAGTAAAATATAAATACAATCCTAAGAGACCTTCTTGTGGTTCTTCTTCCATCGAGTGGGGTTTCTAGTCGGAGAACCGTCGTGATGTGAGGAAGATAGTATGTAGAGTGACAATAGTCTATTAGCACGAAGCCATTACAAGCCACAGTAGTGGAATAAAAATAAAGAAACCCTGACTCATTGTCGCATCTTTGAAGTTTGTTAATATTACGAAGAGAGGCCAAGCTATAAAATTCAAGCGGCTGAGGGTCAATAAGAAGGAATTAAAAAATTTACGACAAACATTTTTATGAGAGTGCACCAAACATTAATAACTTTTAATTCAATGTAACTGTAAAAGTCTTACTTGAAATACAAAGGGTAACAAAAAACACAAGATGTAAAAGGTAAATAAATATTTTTTCGGCTATGATTCAAAGAAAAAAATACGAATTTTTATTATGAATGCTTCTAAAAAACTCGAATGCAATTACATTAAACTTAAGTTACAAATTCCCAAAATATGCTTTTTGATTTCTTTGAGAAATTCACTAAAACGTTCTTCATTCATGATTATATAGTTTTCAAATGCATTTTGATAAAATCGAATCCTTACTACGTGAGGTCAAAACAAGTTCATGCATCCTTTAAAGCTAAAAGCTTTTATATTGCTTATTGAATCTGAAAATCGTGTGCGCTAAATGTAATAGGTACATACTAATAAAACTTGATGGTGTTTTTAGCGAGAAGTGCAACACAGATCGATAAGACGACACATGTGCTAAATGAGATGGCAAGTAGTTTTAACGGTACCTACTGTAGGTCTTTTTAAAAGATTTTAGATGATGTAACGATACGCCTTCATGTTTAGGCGCACCGTCACTCCACAAATATAATATTATCTATAAATAGCTTGATTTGTTAAAAAATATCTATTCGTAAAATTATAATTCATCAAAATCGATTTAAGACTTTTTGAATTTTGCGCCATTTCAGACGAAATCGCATCTGAGCTCTTATTGGTCAGATAGTTGTATGACCGCCGCGAGAAGAGAATCTGCAAAATAAACAAAAGTTTACAAACTTTCAGATTAGTACTTAGTTGAATATTGTTCGAAAAATAACGATCATGTTCATAAATAAAAATAAACTTGAATATAACATTTTGATTATTCAAATATGAACCAATAGCATTCAGAAATAAACTTGCTATTTTGTTAACAATATTGCTTGTTAATCCATTTAATTTAAATATTGACCATTATAAAATACGGTATAAATATTTGTCAAAATATAGTAAAGATCAAATACCATTAACATCAAAACGAAACAAAAATAATGTAAATCAAATGACTGACAAGTTCATTCATCAATGTCTGTAAGAATTACAGTACCTCTCCGCGTTTATGGTGTATTGAGTGTGGCGAAAAAAAGTACTAACTAGACCGTCAAGATCATACAATATAAAACTTCTTGTTCCATGTACATACATAGAATCGCAATACAAAATGACCCTAAGATAAAAACTCATTGTATTACGTGGAAGGTCTATGGTTGTTCATATCATATATTTGATATTTTCTCCGACATGCAGCGCCACGCTAAAATTCATAGAATGCAGCTGGCACATTCTATGTTTTTCAATCACTCCTCGTCCAACATGGAAGTAGTTTCACGGAATTGTTGCGGAATTTGATCAAACTTCTGATTTGAATAAATAGTGGGAAGTCAAAAATAATCAATTTAATAATTTTCGACTTAATATCTCATGCAATTTACGTAAAATCCTTAATTTTGTAATAAATGGGAAAAGCGCCATCTGTTCTCAAATTAGAATACTTTTAGGGCTAGCCTCCTAGGCTAACTTCAGGTTCGAATCCGGGAGCCAATGCTATTGATTCGTGGAGGGTAGTGTTGGAAAAATCTTGGCTGAGATTGTTGCCGTCCCTTTTTGTTCTCTTATGAGCGACAGTGACAGGTGTGAAATTCTATTGGTTAAGTCATGATTTTTGTAACTACGAATTGCTACCATTGGTTATTACTCGACAAATTGTAAAAGTTTTGATTCATTAGCGATTTTCAAGTATTCCGTGGTAATCGTAATTTTGTAGGTTTACACAGACGCTTCCTTGGAAAAACATGTGGTTGTGACACCTTTTGGAAAGGCGCCGGGAGCGACGGTCGCAACTTTGAAGAGGTTCTTGGTTCCAGGGAAGGCGACGGGTGCTGGTGGTGCCATCGTGTCTGCAGCTATTTATCTGGTCAGATCTTTCCTTATATTTAGTAGATACAGAATATAACAGTGCAATATAAAGTTTTGTAATCGCGTAACGTAAGAAAAAGTGTATGAGTAGGAGTGTCGGTACTAAGCCGTGTCTGCCATATTGGTTTCCTAATCATTGTAACTACGTAAATGAAATTCACATTTTTCACAAGTTTGAATCTAGTAGTATGTTGGTTAAAATCTGTGATATTCTGGTTCTACATCATTGTCATGTGTTTTAGCTTATCTCCGTGTACATTCTACATTTTTACTTCGGATTGTGAGTTCTACCTACGATAATTTTATGTGTACATTTTCAGGAATTTTCCATACGTTTTATTCTATTGTATCTGTGTGAAGCTGTGATTTAAGTGTACCTATTTTTAAGAAATTATGTTTTGGATGAACGAAAATAAAAGTACGGAACGGTAGGTAGTTGTAACCGCGACGTGCGGGTACGGAGCGGTAGGTAGTACGTTGCGCGCTTTGCCTCGTAGGTGTATTTGGTTAGAGCCTTCGGTACTCATAGTGCGTGAGCTAGGTCGTAGGTTCGATTTCGTTTATATTATTTACACTTTCTTCCGCGGGATAGTTTCTCGTTAGGTCACGGGACTGCGATATAGTTGTTGATTATTTTGCAGAGTAGGATTGTTTCAGGATTTTGTGCGTCGGAGGGAACGTTTTGGTTTGACGCATTTCAATAAGTTAGTGTAAATTTTGTGTGACTACCTAGCAGGAAGTACCTACCCATTAATATTTCACAGGCATGCCACGTCATGGGAACGAAAAGTTGACCTACATTCAATCTGGTATAGGTATGTAAAATAAAAGTTCGGAGATTAATTAAAAAAAATGTAGTCGCACTTATTCCTCCATAGCAAATCCGGTGGTGTAGTAGCACGACATGTCGATATCCAGAAATTATTAATCTTGTTGCGGAACTTTTGTACTACTTTTAAGCTAGTTCGAGTCAGACGTGAGAAGCGGTCACCCATCCATCAGCGGTCACTCATCCATTTTAAATCGTACAATTTTTATTAGTAAGAAATAGTTTCAAAAATAGTTCGAATTTGTTGATACATTGTTCTTAGATTTACCCAGCAGATATTTGAGGCGTGGTTTTAGATTATTGTTAATTGTTTAGTAGTATAGCCAGATTGTTTAGGATATTGATATCAGAATTAGGTGTACCTATCGGGAATTCGACGGATCTTCAATATAGGTGGACATTCCGGGCATGCGATGGATCTTCAAGAATATTAGGTGTACCTATCGGGAATTCGACGGATCTTCAATATAGGTGGACATTCCGGGCATGCGATGGATCTTCAAGAATATTAGGTGTATCTACCGGGAATTCGAAGCTTCAATAATATTAGGTGGACATTCCGGGAATTTGGCGGACCTTCGAGAATCTTGAAAGGATACTACTACTGATAGGAACGGATATTATTATTTTAGATTATTTAGGTACTGCAGTTCCGGTTTGATTCAGAGACGTCGATGTTCCAACCAGAAGGGTGACAATTACAGTTTTGAAAAGGTAATATCTACTTTTATTCAGTATTTAATGTTCATCTACATATTTCGGCTACAACTAAATATTATTCAAAATTCAGAAATGCAAAGTTTAATAATCTTTTGATACATCTTTTTACATCTAATTCAGGAAACATTTAATTCCATTTTATGAATATTTTCTCATTAGTAATTTTATTAATGACATTTAAGTAATAGTTATCTAACTAACATTTTTAACGGATTTAGAATGAATGTCATATTTAGATTCAAGGCCATACTCAAATGCCAAGCAGTGGAAATTTTGGGCATTTAGAGAGTTACATTTCCGTAACTTTTATTCGTATAAAGTTTCTTATTGTTTTGATATTATTTAATCAAATGTTTATTACCAGCCTTTTACATTTTATATGGAGTTGCATAGAAAGTTTGCAATGTCAAAAGTAATAAATAAAGAAGTTACTTTTATGAAAGTGATGTTGAATTTGAGCTTACTAGGCCAAGCTAAGACAAAGCCTTAATAGTTTTCTCTAAATAAAGAATGAGAAACTATACAAGTATAGTTCGATTCACCATTTCTTAATACTTAGTTCAAGGAAACTAGGTTTGACAATTTTAAAATACAAAATTGAAGTTACATTTTAGTAGAAGGTTGAAAATAAATAATTACCTTTAACTTAAAGTAGATTCTGCAAAAGTTTAAAATATGTTTTGCTTGCAGTAAATTCTCTTCATATTTTCATTTTATTTTATTTTGAAATAGATTCTTTCTGACTTTGTAATGGAAGATTAATGTTTTTTGTTTTCAAATATATAATTTTCATAGATTCACAATTCTAGTAAACAAGTAAATCTAGAATATCGTGAATTCATTTGTTCCATTAAACTCAGTAAATGTAAATTCAAAAGAAATCCTGATATTAGAATCACATTAAAACTAAAGTTACCACATCATTAAATACAAAAATGAAATACATTATTTTCAAATTAAGTTTATGCATTGTTGCAAAGGTTTTCATTTGGAATACCTTAACCATACACTAGGTTCAGGAACAAACCTAGATTTGATGGATATACCCTCTTGTCCTTTTGTATACTTAGTAAAGTATGACTAGACTGACTGACAAAAATATTGCATTTTGACTTGAATTAAAGTTATTTTCCCCTCATATCAGGATTAAATATATTGGAGGAGCTCTGTCCAGAGTCTGGCTGACGAGGAGCACTGCACGGTGGCGGGAAAGGGCGGTGCCCCGGCTTTACCAAAAACACAAAAATGCTGTTGTTGTTTTATCTTGTTTGAAACAGCAAATTTCTTACAATATATTTGAATGCTAAGATTATTAGTCTTCCTCACCCTCTAAATTCTTTATTGTTGAACGTTTACTAAGTATTAGGATTATTTTTATTCTTTTCATCTTCATCATCACTTTCGTAAGTTTAGTATTTTCTATTCTAATTAACTATCATTAGGCAAAGTAGGTTATACCATTCGAGTCATTAAAGTTCAGGGGTTACAACAGCGGTTCGCAACTTTAGGTCCTATTATACTACTAGACGTTCATTTGGCCAAATACTAATCTCATTAAATTGAAACCAATTCTGTTACTTTAAGTTCTTTCTTTTCTTCTATTTACAGTGTCTTCAGCCTTGTCCATGTCCAGCCTTCTGGGAATCATGTCTGATGGATCCGTGCTCTATCTACGATTAGTGTCTCGTTTAAGTGTAGTTAATAATTATTTCCTTGAAGTGATTTTCTTGCAACTGAAGAATTTTAATTAAAGTTTTCGTATCTTAAATTTCATCTTTACATTTACTAAAATCATCCTTTAAATTCTCAACATTTAACTTTTCTTAATTTCTTTTACTTCTCTTTTCTTAATTAGGGTTAAAAAAAAAAATAGGGCTAGGTTAGGTAGGGTAATGTTACAAATCGGTTTGCGTGACCAGGATTGTATCGTTTTTTGTGTTACTACGGACTTAAATATCTTGAAACTATGATTTTTGTGTCATTTTATTTAAATTTTGATAATTTTCCTATTACAGCTGACTACATTTACTATCATTTTGACGTTTTGATTAGAGAGTATAGGCTTACAGCACGTTTATTTTGATTTTGCGTTACTAGGATTACGATTTTATTTAGACGTAGAGCACGGATCTTCCCAGTTGTCTTTTTCCTTTTAGTACCAGAATTAGACTTTTGACTTGCTGCGGAATTGGTTTCACTTTTACTTTTACGTGGTTATTTTTCTAACCACAAATTGTTGTTCGTGAAAACGGAGTGACAAGAATGGTAATTTAGTGTATAAGGTGTTATGAATTTAATGTTTTATTTATATTTTTCCAGGGATGTAAACTTTTCATGCGGTTTGTTTGATTTAATATGTAACTTGTTTACATTACTTTAATAATCATGATTTCATTGTTTTACACTGCCATTTAAATTAACATAACAATACATTTTGAAAATTACCTACAGACAATATGTCTAATAAATTGGGGGTCGTTAGTAAACTTTGGGGGTCGTAAGAAAATTATGGGGGTCGTTAAGTTATAAAAGTAAATTTAAGTCTTAACACACTTCCATGAAAATAAGCTAGTATTCTTAAATGTGTAATTTTAAAACAGTAACCTTCTACTTTAATAAACAAAAAGTTGTCAAACCTAGATCTCTTAGAACATTCTCAGTTCTTTTGAGTATTTTTAGATGTCATTATACTTATTGAGCAGCAAAAGTACACAAACGCGATGTTTCAATTTAAAATTTAATCATATACCTACGTCTATTTAACAATATCATACTTCTCATGGTTATTGTATGGTTATTTAAGAAATTTAGTGTTGCTTATATCAAAATTAGGCTACATTTTAAATTTTTACAAGGCTACAAACAAATAAGTCAATTCAGTAACGTTAAATTACAATTAGTTTTTATGATTCGTTAGTAGATAACATTTAATCATAGCAATAATTTCCGGTTGTTATGCTTAATTTTGGGTTTCCTTTTGCCAATATTTAAAACTTATGAGTAACTTCTAGTTTCTGTTGCAAATACTTACAATTAATTAGTTATTTTGTTTATTTACTATTGTATTATTTTTATTCTAAATTGATAAAACGTATACGTACATTCTATGCAACTTCTTTAATTTAGCTGGATATTTATATTTCATTCCTTCATGACGCGATTAACTTACCTAAGGTTATTTGAATTGGCTTAAATCAAATAAATTTTTGATTAAGTTAGTTCGGTGCCAATAAAACCAACCAAAATTAACAAATCATTTAGTTGTAGTAGTAGTAGATGTACAATCAATTAGGCTTTGCATTTTTTAAATTAAAAAAAAAAAAACCATTTACATTTAATTTTATACATTTTTTTGAGTCATCCAATTATTTTCTTAGACAATTGTAGCAGATTTGGCAGAGCTCATTCGTAAACGTACGATGAGATTTTCTGGAGCTGGTTTATTTCTTTTATGTCCTTCTGTTACGTGTTTCAGATATTCGAGTGTTAGAGTTAGTGTTGTTTAGGACATATTTTTTATTTTTGGTGCGATTTCAGGAAAAATACATCATGTTTATAGACGGATTTATTGGTTTTGAATTTACAGGATTTTAACATTTTAATAATTTAATTTGTATACCTATTTTAATTAACAAATTATTTTCAGATTTCTTCATCAACAAACATAATTATTTCTCATGTTTGATTTAAGTAATGGGTTTAGAAGGTTTAGTTTCTAAGGCATTTTTGCGCGTAATTAATTTGATAATAGTTTTTCTCTACATAAAATACAGCGTAAAATTTTGTGAAAAACATAATAAGCGATTGCGTAATATCTTGACATCTTAAAAAAAAAAAAAAACAGACATTTTAGTGAAACTGCATTTTACAGAGAACACTTGAAAAAGCGAGCAAATCGACGGTGATACAATACGAAAATTAAATCAATAATGTTACGCGAGCGAGGCGAACGCGACGTAGTAAAGCTAAACCATTAACATGACGCGAGCGAAGCGAGCCGAGCGCGACACTACTCGAAAACTTCTTCTTCTGTCGTATGGGTATCAAGTCGATCGACCCGATGAACCCTGGTGTCAACGTTTTAAACCGCCTTATAGCACAGTAAATAAACCTCTGACATGGTTTGTGTTACAACCATTATCAATGACAGCGACCGGGACCGACGGCTTAACGTGCCCTCTGAAGCACGGAATCCTTTTTCTTCTCAGACAATCGGGTGATTCGGCCTGCAATGTCCTAACCAAACTAGAAACAACAACACAAAGTCATTCTCCCCTTGAGAATCGAATCGAGGACCTCCGGATCGAGAGCCCATGGCTCAGACCACTAGACCACGGAAGCAGTTAGTAGACCACTGAAGCAGTTATATCTTGACATTAGCGTAATACAAGCGTAAGCGTAATAGTAGTTAGAAAACGAAAAAAAATATTTGGGCAAGAGTGCTGGGGTCTCATGGTTCGGAGCGGGTTAATCTGTTTTGGGTTTCTCCAAACCCTCAGGATTTCTCTACATTCCTTTGTCTTGGGCGCCACACTGCTTGCTACAAACGTGTTTGTCCTTAGTTCATAAGTACTAACTTAGTTTTAAAATAATACCTAGCATAAGTGCAATAGCGTAAAAGATACGTTGCTTTATTCAATAATTTTCATGATAAGTTAAATATTTTAGAAAGAGCAAAAGTTGTGGCGTAAATATTTTCATATTCCTTTATTTTAGAAAAGGCAACGTTCTAATAGCGATTGGCGTAATTTCTGTGTTATATGTTTAATTTCACTAACCCTAAGTGTTTTAGTTGATAAGTTTTGGAGTTATCATTTGCGAATTTTAAAGAACGTGTTTTGATTTGGGAACAGATGGATATTTCCAATATGCAAAAAAAAAACACACAATTTATCACATGCATTTCAATAATTCTAATTTTGTTTATCAGTGGTCAAGTAGAGGTGGCTGTGATGTTTATTTGAGTGGCGCAGATCAGAGTAAGGTGGCCAATAAAAGGGGATTGAAAGATTGATGAATGTATTATGATAATTCATGTATTATTATTATTTATGTTTATTAAATATTTATATTATTAATAAGTTTGAAAGGAGATGTAAGCAGGGCTCTGGTAAATATCATAGCTTACCTACATTGACTACAAGTTATTGTGTGTCCTTCTAAAAACTACACCACACACAACAACGAAATTTATATGAAAACTAGAAGCTAGGATTAGGACAGCAGTCATTTCTGTGTTTAACAGGTGTTTCATATATTTTTCTACTCACACGCAGTTCTCAGGCTGATGCTATGAGGCTAATGCTTTTCCCCACACTTACATCAAGCTAAGGTGTTAACGAAATAACTTCGAATTGGGATTTGAAGAGATTACCTTGATCAATATGCCCGGCAAGATATCAAGCATATAGGGTATCTGCATTGTGTAATGTAGGGGTATCATCTTATCTAACGATCACCATTCCAATGCAGAATAAAGACGAGTATTGATGTGGATTGTATAAGTACTACTCTTCTAGTACGTTGAGGCTTAGCACAACCTCAGCGCCTTGCACACGGTGTGATTTAATCCTGCGCGATACATTGTTGTTCATTAACTTGAGGTAATCAAAGATTTCAGATTTCAAATTGGAGTCATGGCTGTTAACATTTTTAGTCACATTACACACACACACAACACAAATTCACTTTTGGAAGGATGTACAATTTCTTTTTATAAAATTGAGGAAATAGTAAATATTTTCATAGTGTAATTTAAATTATACTTCCCATTATTTATTTAAGCTTGACTATTAAATAGATGCTAGGAAATTGTCGGTTAAAGGTGTAAGGGTTGAACTTGGGGATTCTGTGATATATTTGCGACTTAACAGTCAATAAAATCCGTATTTCATACAAATGGAACTAGGAACTTTTGTGATAAATACTTTCAGCGTAACAGTTTGGTTATTTACGGAATTTTTGCATTTCATAATTGATTTAAGATGAGGAAAATTGTCTATTTTGAATAAAAAAATAACGAACATTTTATATCCTAACAAAGGTTCTGTTAACTTGTCTATGCAGAATGTATGGGACGATTGTGGAATGATCATAAGAGGTTGAAATGTGATGATTATGAAAGATAAGCTAAGGCGAATCTCTGTCTTTGAAATCAAAGATTAGACTTAAGCCAGAGAGAAGAGCATAGATAAATAATGGAATCAGAGTCTAGGATACTTTTCATTGACATTTTAACCATGACACACTACACGGTACATAATGAGGTTTTATGAAATTTGGTGTTAGGAGTAAATTCAATAACTTGAATCATACATTGTTTTGATTCAGTTATATAACATTAACAGGTTTTATCTGTATTTCATAATTCGCTCCAACTATAGGCACACTGCAAACAAGACTGTTCCTTTGCTTGGCTTTGTATTTTGTCCGAATAATCATCAAAATAAGTTGAATATTCGTCTGATGAGTTATGAGTTTGGTATGGAACAGTTTTATTTGTTACATTCTCCGAAAGGTTAGTAATTTTTATTTTGGGTTGAGATTTTTGAGTAGAACTTTTTGTCAGTTGGATTTAAATGACTGGAACTAGTAAATGCAACACTTTCATTCTTTGACCAGGGTCATTCGTATATTGGTTTAATTTCAATACATGGTTGGACTGAACAGATGAGATCACAGGGTCGACTGGCCTTCCGGTTCCTCGGCAGAGACTTGTTGCCCTTGGGAAGGAGATTTTTATTCATGACTAAATGTTTAAAGCTTGGGGATTCAATCCATGTAACTATTTGCTGACCTTTTGGTTTAAAATACACACCACACAAAATACATTCTGGGAAAAGTGTCAATGAAAATTTTTCTAACTGATTATATTTGTGGATCTCAATTTTGAGTGAAGAGAATTTTCCTCCGTTGAAGTTTTAAGTCAACTCCAGTAAATTGGGGGTCGGATGTAACGATACGCCTTCATGTTTAGGCGCACCGTCACTCCACAAATATAATATTATCTATAAATAGCTTGATTTGTTAAAAAATATCTATTCGTAAAATTATAATTCATCAAAATCGATTTAAGACTTTTTGAATTTTGCGCCATTTCAGACGAAATCGCATCTGAGCTCTTATTGGTCAGATAGTTGTATGACCGCCGCGAGAAGAGAATCTGCAAAATAAACAAAAGTTTACAAACTTTCAGATTAGTACTTAGTTGAATATTGTTCGAAAAATAACGATCATGTTCATAAATAAAAATAAACTTGAATATAACATTTTGATTATTCAAATATGAACCAATAGCATTCAGAAATAAACTTGCTATTTTGTTAACAATATTGCTTGTTAATCCATTTAATTTAAATATTGACCATTATAAAATACGGTATAAATATTTGTCAAAATATAGTAAAGATCAAATACCATTAACATCAAAACGAAACAAAAATAATGTAAATCAAATGACTGACAAGTTCATTCATCAATGTCTGTAAGAATTACAGTACCTCTCCGCGTTTATGGTGTATTGAGTGTGGCGAAAAAAAGTACTAACTAGACCGTCAAGATCATACAATATAAAACTTCTTGTTCCATGTACATACATAGAATCGCAATACAAAATGACCCTAAGATAAAAACTCATTGTATTACGTGGAAGGTCTATGGTTGTTCATATCATATATTTGATATTTTCTCCGACATGCAGCGCCACGCTAAAATTCATAGAATGCAGCTGGCACATTCTATGTTTTTCAATCACTCCTCGTCCAACATGGAAGTAGTTTCACGGAATTGTTGCGGAATTTGATCAAACTTCTGATTTGAATAAATAGTGGGAAGTCAAAAATAATCAATTTAATAATTTTCGACTTAATATCTCATGCAATTTACGTAAAATCCTTAATTTTGTAATAAATGGGAAAAGCGCCATCTGTTCTCAAATTAGAATACTTTTAGGGCTAGCCTCCTAGGCTAACTTCAGGTTCGAATCCGGGAGCCAATGCTATTGATTCGTGGAGGGTAGTGTTGGAAAAATCTTGGCTGAGATTGTTGCCGTCCCTTTTTGTTCTCTTATGAGCGACAGTGACAGGTGTGAAATTCTATTGGTTAAGTCATGATTTTTGTAACTACGAATTGCTACCATTGGTTATTACTCGACAAATTGTAAAAGTTTTGATTCATTAGCGATTTTCAAGTATTCCGTGGTAATCGTAATTTTGTAGGTTTACACAGACGCTTCCTTGGAAAAACATGTGGTTGTGACACCTTTTGGAAAGGCGCCGGGAGCGACGGTCGCAACTTTGAAGAGGTTCTTGGTTCCAGGGAAGGCGACGGGTGCTGGTGGTGCCATCGTGTCTGCAGCTATTTATCTGGTCAGATCTTTCCTTATATTTAGTAGATACAGAATATAACAGTGCAATATAAAGTTTTGTAATCGCGTAACGTAAGAAAAAGTGTATGAGTAGGAGTGTCGGTACTAAGCCGTGTCTGCCATATTGGTTTCCTAATCATTGTAACTACGTAAATGAAATTCACATTTTTCACAAGTTTGAATCTAGTAGTATGTTGGTTAAAATCTGTGATATTCTGGTTCTACATCATTGTCATGTGTTTTAGCTTATCTCCGTGTACATTCTACATTTTTACTTCGGATTGTGAGTTCTACCTACGATAATTTTATGTGTACATTTTCAGGAATTTTCCATACGTTTTATTCTATTGTATCTGTGTGAAGCTGTGATTTAAGTGTACCTATTTTTAAGAAATTATGTTTTGGATGAACGAAAATAAAAGTACGGAACGGTAGGTAGTTGTAACCGCGACGTGCGGGTACGGAGCGGTAGGTAGTACGTTGCGCGCTTTGCCTCGTAGGTGTATTTGGTTAGAGCCTTCGGTACTCATAGTGCGTGAGCTAGGTCGTAGGTTCGATTTCGTTTATATTATTTACACTTTCTTCCGCGGGATAGTTTCTCGTTAGGTCACGGGACTGCGATATAGTTGTTGATTATTTTGCAGAGTAGGATTGTTTCAGGATTTTGTGCGTCGGAGGGAACGTTTTGGTTTGACGCATTTCAATAAGTTAGTGTAAATTTTGTGTGACTACCTAGCAGGAAGTACCTACCCATTAATATTTCACAGGCATGCCACGTCATGGGAACGAAAAGTTGACCTACATTCAATCTGGTATAGGTATGTAAAATAAAAGTTCGGAGATTAATTAAAAAAAATGTAGTCGCACTTATTCCTCCATAGCAAATCCGGTGGTGTAGTAGCACGACATGTCGATATCCAGAAATTATTAATCTTGTTGCGGAACTTTTGTACTACTTTTAAGCTAGTTCGAGTCAGACGTGAGAAGCGGTCACCCATCCATCAGCGGTCACTCATCCATTTTAAATCGTACAATTTTTATTAGTAAGAAATAGTTTCAAAAATAGTTCGAATTTGTTGATACATTGTTCTTAGATTTACCCAGCAGATATTTGAGGCGTGGTTTTAGATTATTGTTAATTGTTTAGTAGTATAGCCAGATTGTTTAGGATATTGATATCAGAATTAGGTGTACCTATCGGGAATTCGACGGATCTTCAATATAGGTGGACATTCCGGGCATGCGATGGATCTTCAAGAATATTAGGTGTACCTATCGGGAATTCGACGGATCTTCAATATAGGTGGACATTCCGGGCATGCGATGGATCTTCAAGAATATTAGGTGTATCTACCGGGAATTCGAAGCTTCAATAATATTAGGTGGACATTCCGGGAATTTGGCGGACCTTCGAGAATCTTGAAAGGATACTACTACTGATAGGAACGGATATTATTATTTTAGATTATTTAGGTACTGCAGTTCCGGTTTGATTCAGAGACGTCGATGTTCCAACCAGAAGGGTGACAATTACAGTTTTGAAAAGGTAATATCTACTTTTATTCAGTATTTAATGTTCATCTACATATTTCGGCTACAACTAAATATTATTCAAAATTCAGAAATGCAAAGTTTAATAATCTTTTGATACATCTTTTTACATCTAATTCAGGAAACATTTAATTCCATTTTATGAATATTTTCTCATTAGTAATTTTATTAATGACATTTAAGTAATAGTTATCTAACTAACATTTTTAACGGATTTAGAATGAATGTCATATTTAGATTCAAGGCCATACTCAAATGCCAAGCAGTGGAAATTTTGGGCATTTAGAGAGTTACATTTCCGTAACTTTTATTCGTATAAAGTTTCTTATTGTTTTGATATTATTTAATCAAATGTTTATTACCAGCCTTTTACATTTTATATGGAGTTGCATAGAAAGTTTGCAATGTCAAAAGTAATAAATAAAGAAGTTACTTTTATGAAAGTGATGTTGAATTTGAGCTTACTAGGCCAAGCTAAGACAAAGCCTTAATAGTTTTCTCTAAATAAAGAATGAGAAACTATACAAGTATAGTTCGATTCACCATTTCTTAATACTTAGTTCAAGGAAACTAGGTTTGACAATTTTAAAATACAAAATTGAAGTTACATTTTAGTAGAAGGTTGAAAATAAATAATTACCTTTAACTTAAAGTAGATTCTGCAAAAGTTTAAAATATGTTTTGCTTGCAGTAAATTCTCTTCATATTTTCATTTTATTTTATTTTGAAATAGATTCTTTCTGACTTTGTAATGGAAGATTAATGTTTTTTGTTTTCAAATATATAATTTTCATAGATTCACAATTCTAGTAAACAAGTAAATCTAGAATATCGTGAATTCATTTGTTCCATTAAACTCAGTAAATGTAAATTCAAAAGAAATCCTGATATTAGAATCACATTAAAACTAAAGTTACCACATCATTAAATACAAAAATGAAATACATTATTTTCAAATTAAGTTTATGCATTGTTGCAAAGGTTTTCATTTGGAATACCTTAACCATACACTAGGTTCAGGAACAAACCTAGATTTGATGGATATACCCTCTTGTCCTTTTGTATACTTAGTAAAGTATGACTAGACTGACTGACAAAAATATTGCATTTTGACTTGAATTAAAGTTATTTTCCCCTCATATCAGGATTAAATATATTGGAGGAGCTCTGTCCAGAGTCTGGCTGACGAGGAGCACTGCACGGTGGCGGGAAAGGGCGGTGCCCCGGCTTTACCAAAAACACAAAAATGCTGTTGTTGTTTTATCTTGTTTGAAACAGCAAATTTCTTACAATATATTTGAATGCTAAGATTATTAGTCTTCCTCACCCTCTAAATTCTTTATTGTTGAACGTTTACTAAGTATACAAAAGGACAAGAGGGTATATCCATCAAATCTAGGTTTGTTCCTGAACCTAGTGTATGGTTAAGGTATTCCAAATGAAAACCTTTGCAACAATGCATAAACTTAATTTGAAAATA
>JARACY010000677.1:0-80722 GCA_029255725.1 Scrobipalpa atriplicella
ACTTGACGGCACGGCACCGTCACGGCATAGATTCATTGATTCATAGCATTATTGCTCACCTACGATATCGTCGACGACCGTGCCGTCGCCGTTGCCGTTGACGTGCCGTCTAGTGGAAAAGCGCCCAATGTTGGGGGTGATTTGCTTCACGTTTGCTTCGAAGTCATAATAAAGAATATAAAAAATATACCCATTCCAAGTAAAAAAAAAAGTTACATAACTAAGTACTTGACGTTATATTTTTTTATATAATTTACTAGGACGTAAGTACTAACTATATTTCTTCTACGTACAATTTTGAACATGTATAGCACAATTTTCGCAACCGCGTTCCACGTTTTATTATTCATAATCTGCGCTGCGAATGTGACCCGAAACGGGACAAATTGCGGGACAGCACGGGACACATTCCTTCCACTATCCGTTTTGAAGATGAAGTGGCCAAATGGGACGGATTTGTTCGAGTTGAGACATTCTTGCGGTGCTAGTGACGATATATGTACATGTTCATAGTTTGGATCTTAAAAGGAAAGGCTGCAGTGAGATAAATTGTACTTGTAAATTAAAAACATACATAAACAAATCAACTATATATAAACAAACATAGAGTCACGCCTTTATCCCTTGCGGGGTAGGTAGAGCGTAAAATGTTAAGTAAAAATTGCCGTCGCCAGGCAATTTTAGATTGTAATGTATATCGCTATCACAGATCGCTGTAGTGACAGGTTATCAGCCTATCGCCTTAATTACAACTGTAGGTAATTCTCAAATCTCTTTTGTTGACTTCTACAGCATAGAGAGGGAGAAAGGGCAGCTGGAACATTCTGCTTTTCTATCGCTCCAAGATTATCTTTGTTGGCTCACACCAATTTGCGTTAAAACAAATGGGTAAGTCTTTTTTTTTTCACATACAAAGCACTATTCTAACAAACGGTTATTTAGGTTTAAAACACCACTACAATCTATCTCCGAGACGAAGTGGGCAAAAGGGAGAGATCTATCTAGAAAGTTCTATTTGTGGTGTGTAAGTAAAATGGAATGCCGAAAATTTGGTCTGAGACTTGAATACCTTATGAGAATTCAAATAAATACCTACTGTAAATTGTTCTTTACAGGTATTTTGGTTTTTGGGGTTTCAGACGTTTGGTTTGAGGAATCGATCTATCCGATGAAGCAACAAAAATAATCATTCATAATTTTCGAGGTATACCAACAGTGTTGTCAGTGTAATAAATAGATCAGAAGTAAAATCTCAAAAGCTTCTCTTTTTGAGTTTGGACGGCATAAAATGAAATCTATTTTTAGAATTAGCAAACACCAGCTTTCCGCCCGTAGTTTCACCCGCGTTAAATGAGTTTTCCCATGGAAATGAAGTTGTTTTCGATTTCAAGAGCTAACCTATACGACTTGTGCCAAATTTAATCTCGATCCGTCCAGTAGTTAAAGCGTAATTGAGTAAAAAACATCTAAACAATCAAACATCTAAATTTTCGAATTTATAGTAGATACTATTTATAGGCGATTGGTGGTGGGTGAGTGTGGAGACAGGTGGTGATTCTATGTATGTATGTATACTAGGTATATTATGTACCTATGTTGGTGACAAAGTTATAATCTGCTGTTTTGAAATTTACACCTCTGACAAGATGTAAAGAAATATACAATACCCAAAAAAAAATTGGATGGTAGCTGTGACAGATGCAACTCCTACAGAATTCAGATACATTTTCTTTTGTTTTCCTTCTGAATGGCATCTGTCGCAGTTAAATCACGTTGATTTGGATTGTCAAATTAATTTGAAATCCTAGACTATACTATACTTTATGTTATTTTTACCTGCGATTCCATCTTCGTATGTCTGCATCCAACTCATTTTGCATTTCCCTCTCCAGCCACCGGCGGTAATTCAACATCCACCTTGCAAGGAGATTACTTATACTTGCATCTACTTATACTGCAATTTTACATACGTCTCGACGAGATGAGATTTGTAGTACCTCTCTATCTGAATGATCTATTTCTAGGGAAATTATTAGTAAAATCTTCATCGACTGAGTAATGTCAAAGCCAATATTTCAGACTTGGCTTAATGCCTTATAGAAAGAAATCATTGAAAGATGCCTTACTGACCAAAGTACTAAAAACTTGGCTAAATATGCCTTACTAAACAAAATGATGAAGACTTGGCTCAATGCCTTTGAAATGCAGACTAGGCTGTATGGGCGAAAGCTCCTTGCATTCCCACACGTTAGTTGGGTAGGCAGAGCGTAAACGACCTAAACAAAGGTCGTTCCGCCACGTCTGACAAGGAAGAGGAAAGATTTGTATTTGTGAGTGAGTGTGTGTGTTGTAACGAATAAACTCGAAAAGTACAGAACCAAAATAGAAAATTGTTTCTCCATTAGAATGCTACGTTAACCCTGAGTAAAATAGGCTTCTTTTTTCTGCGGGAAAGTATGTCATTCCCACGGGAAAGCTTATTTATCAGCGGGTGACACCGCTCACAGAAGGCTAGTAGTTTATAAAGTCACCTTTCTATATAGGACCTCAACCATTTTCGTCGTTGAATATGGACCTCACCAAATTGGAGTTAATTGCCATACATGCCTCGCTTGACAGGCTAATTGACGAGCGGAGGCCGAAATATTGTGTAGACATTTTCCTTTGAAGTCGTCGGAGTATTTTTTTTTATTGAAAAGTGATATCCTCATCGAAATAAAATTATATTCAGTCAATTTGTTGCTGAGGAAATTTTTTGATTTTACCATATTTGAATAGGTATCTGCACGTGATCGCACTATTGACGGAAAATGTGATTATGAAGTTTTTATTGATTGATTGGTTTAATGATCATTTAACATCTATAGCGCGCTCGGCCACTCCTGACTTTTTAAAATAAGTAGATAAATCTAATCTAGGTAACATGATTTGATGTCAGTAAAACGACAATATTTATGTTCTAAAGAGTAGTTACAAAAATATCGAAATTTCTTGTTACTCGCTTAATAAGCTCATTGAGCGTACGAAATTTATAGTTAATATTTTTATTTCTGTTGATATTCCAGCGAAATTGAGTCTGTCTGAGCTGAGAGCGTGATAAATGAAACTCCCCCCGGCGGCTGACACTACACCGCACCGATAGCTGGGATGCAGTCTTCATAGCAATCATGGATTCGATTCCCAAGGGGTGAAGATTCAATTTGATATCATAAAATAAATCTCATCCTAGATCTTTATCCCATGCACAATCATTTGTGTAAGAAGACTTTACAAAAGTGGCTCATAGGTAAACCTTATGAAGAAACAGAACAACTCTTAATGGTGACTGCCTAAATCTTAATTATTTTTTTTAAATACTGCCTGATGATGAAGTGACGAAACCGGTCGCAAAATAAATTATATATTCAGTGGAACTAGTGAAATGAGTGTTTTATTATAAATTAAATCATAACCTTTTTACACTAAATTATTTACTGTCAACTAACACATAGAATTAAGTATGAAAATACTGACACTAATTTATTAGGTTAAATCAGTAATTAGTATTTTCTTTTTCAAATAAATTTGTACACAAATTTTTAAATATTAATGCATTATTTAATTGTAAGATACCTAAGATACAGTACAGGTAATCAATTTACTTAGTTTAGGTATCAATACAATTTTGTCAGACTTTAGTACTTACTTTAAGCTAATCAGTTATTGTTTACATATTTTATTCTATTATGTATATTTAAGTTAGTAACTAATTAGTAATTGCATTTATATTAGTCCGTAATTAATAATATTTGATGTAAACATTATTTTATCTTCTTATTCTTCTCTTTATAACACCACGCTCGACAACCCTTTCGATAGAAGAAGAAAAAAATATTCCGAAAATGTCCGTCTGCGTGCGCATAACATGACACATGGACATATAGGACTTATCCTACTAATATTATAAATGCGAAAGTTTGAATGTTTGAACTGGACGGTATGGGCTTAGATCCTGGAATATTCGTAATATTTTTTTCTTCTTCTATCGAAAGGGTTGTCGAGCGTGGTGTTATAAAGAGAAGAATAAGAAGATAAAATAATGTTTACATCAAATATTATTAATTACGGACTAATATAAATGCAATTACTAATTAGTTACTAACTTAAATATACATAATAGAATAAAATATGTAAACAATAACTGATTAGCTTAAAGTAAGTACTAAAGTCTGACAAAATTGTATTGATACCTAAACTAAGTAAATTGATTACCTGTACTGTATCTTAGGTATCTTACAATTAAATAATGCATTAATATTTAAAAATTTGTGTACAAATTTATTTGAAAAAGAAAATACTAATTACTGATTTAACCTAATAAATTAGTGTCAGTATTTTCATACTTAATTCTATGTGTTAGTTGACAGTAAATAATTTAGTGTAAAAAGGTTATGATTTAATTTATAATAAAACACTCATTTCACTAGTTCCACTGAATATATAATTTATTTTGCGACCGGTTTCGTCACTTCATCATCAGGCAGTATTTAAAAAAAATAATTAAGATTTAGGCAGTCACCATTAAGAGTTGTTCTGTTTCTTCATAAGGTTTACCTATGAGCCACTTTTGTAAAGTCTTCTTACACAAATGATTGTGCATGGGATAAAGATCTAGGATGAGATTTATTTTATGATATCAAATTGAATCTTCACCCCTTGGGAATCGAATCCATGATTGCTATGAAGACTGCATCCCAGCTATCGGTGCGGTGTAGTGTCAGCCGCCGGGGGAGTTTCATTTATCACGCTCTCAGCTCAGACAGACTCAATTTCGCTGGAATATCAACAGAAATAAAAATATTAACTATAAATTTCGTACGCTCAATGAGCTTATTAAGCGAGTAACAAGAAATTTCGATATTTTTGTAACTACTCTTTAGAACATAAATATTGTCGTTTTACTGACATCAAATCATGTTACCTAGATTAGATTTATCTACTTATTTTAAAAAGTCAGGAGTGGCCGAGCGCGCTATAGATGTTAAATGATCATTAAACCAATCAATCAATAAAAACTTCATAATCACATTTTCCGTCAATAGTGCGATCACGTGCAGATACCTATTCAAATATGGTAAAATCAAAAAATTTCCTCAGCAACAAATTGACTGAATATAATTTTATTTCGATGAGGATATCACTTTTCAATAAAAAAAAATACTCCGACGACTTCAAAGGAAAATGTCTACACAATATTTCGGCCTCCGCTCGTCAATTAGCCTGTCAAGCGAGGCATGTATGGCAATTAACTCCAATTTGGTGAGGTCCATATTCAACGACGAAAATGGTTGAGGTCCTATATAGAAAGGTGACTTTATAAACTACTAGCCTTCTGTGAGCGGTGTCACCCGCTGATAAATAAGCTTTCCCGTGGGAATGACATACTTTCCCGCAGAAAAAAGAAGCCTATTTTACTCAGGGTTAACGTAGCATTCTAATGGAGAAACAATTTTCTATTTTGGTTCTGTACTTTTCGAGTTTATTCGTTACAACACACACACTCACTCACAAATACAAATCTTTCCTCTTCCTTGTCAGACGTGGCGGAACGACCTTTGTTTAGGTCGTTTACGCTCTGCCTACCCAACTAACGTGTGGGAATGCAAGGAGCTTTCGCCCATACAGCCTAGTCTGCATTTCAAAGGCATTGAGCCAAGTCTTCATCATTTTGTTTAGTAAGGCATATTTAGCCAAGTTTTTAGTACTTTGGTCAGTAAGGCATCTTTCAATGATTTCTTTCTATAAGGCATTAAGCCAAGTCTGAAATATTGGCTTTGACATTACTCAGTCGATGAAGATTTTACTAATAATTTCCCTAGAAATAGATCATTCAGATAGAGAGGTACTACAAATCTCATCTCGTCGAGACGTATGTAAAATTGCAGTATAAGTAGATGCAAGTATAAGTAATCTCCTTGCAAGGTGGATGTTGAATTACCGCCGGTGGCTGGAGAGGGAAATGCAAAATGAGTTGGATGCAGACATACGAAGATGGAATCGCAGGTAAAAATAACATAAAGTATAGTATAGTCTAGGATTTCAAATTAATTTGACAATCCAAATCAACGTGATTTAACTGCGACAGATGCCATTCAGAAGGAAAACAAAAGAAAATGTATCTGAATTCTGTAGGAGTTGCATCTGTCACAGCTACCATCCAATTTTTTTTTGGGTATTGTATATTTCTTTACATCTTGTCAGAGGTGTAAATTTCAAAACAGCAGATTATAACTTTGTCACCAACATAGGTACATAATATACCTAGTATACATACATACATAGAATCACCACCTGTCTCCACACTCACCCACCACCAATCGCCTATAAATAGTATCTACTATAAATTCGAAAATTTAGATGTTTGATTGTTTAGATGTTTTTTACTCAATTACGCTTTAACTACTGGACGGATCGAGATTAAATTTGGCACAAGTCGTATAGGTTAGCTCTTGAAATCGAAAACAACTTCATTTCCATGGGAAAACTCATTTAACGCGGGTGAAACTACGGGCGGAAAGCTGGTGTTTGCTAATTCTAAAAATAGATTTCATTTTATGCCGTCCAAACTCAAAAAGAGAAGCTTTTGAGATTTTACTTCTGATCTATTTATTACACTGACAACACTGTTGGTATACCTCGAAAATTATGAATGATTATTTTTGTTGCTTCATCGGATAGATCGATTCCTCAAACCAAACGTCTGAAACCCCAAAAACCAAAATACCTGTAAAGAACAATTTACAGTAGGTATTTATTTGAATTCTCATAAGGTATTCAAGTCTCAGACCAAATTTTCGGCATTCCATTTTACTTACACACCACAAATAGAACTTTCTAGATAGATCTCTCCCTTTTGCCCACTTCGTCTCGGAGATAGATTGTAGTGGTGTTTTAAACCTAAATAACCGTTTGTTAGAATAGTGCTTTGTATGTGAAAAAAAAAAGACTTACCCATTTGTTTTAACGCAAATTGGTGTGAGCCAACAAAGATAATCTTGGAGCGATAGAAAAGCAGAATGTTCCAGCTGCCCTTTCTCCCTCTCTATGCTGTAGAAGTCAACAAAAGAGATTTGAGAATTACCTACAGTTGTAATTAAGGCGATAGGCTGATAACCTGTCACTACAGCGATCTGTGATAGCGATATACATTACAATCTAAAATTGCCTGGCGACGGCAATTTTTACTTAACATTTTACGCTCTACCTACCCCGCAAGGGATAAAGGCGTGACTCTATGTTTGTTTATATATAGTTGATTTGTTTATGTATGTTTTTAATTTACAAGTACAATTTATCTCACTGCAGCCTTTCCTTTTAAGATCCAAACTATGAACATGTACATATATCGTCACTAGCACCGCAAGAATGTCTCAACTCGAACAAATCCGTCCCATTTGGCCACTTCATCTTCAAAACGGATAGTGGAAGGAATGTGTCCCGTGCTGTCCCGCAATTTGTCCCGTTTCGGGTCACATTCGCAGCGCAGATTATGAATAATAAAACGTGGAACGCGGTTGCGAAAATTGTGCTATACATGTTCAAAATTGTACGTAGAAGAAATATAGTTAGTACTTACGTCCTAGTAAATTATATAAAAAAATATAACGTCAAGTACTTAGTTATGTAACTTTTTTTTTTACTTGGAATGGGTATATTTTTTATATTCTTTATTATGACTTCGAAGCAAACGTGAAGCAAATCACCCCCAACATTGGGCGCTTTTCCACTAGACGGCACGTCAACGGCAACGGCGACGGCACGGTACCGTCGACGATATCGTAGGTGAGATAATGTATGAAAATCAATGAAATTATATGAAACGCTTTTCCACTTGACGGCACGGCACCGTCACGGCATGTCATCGATTCCCATAGATATTGTCACGTGATCGTCGCCGTGCCGTCGCCGTTGCCGTTGACGTGACGTCTAGTGGAAAAGCGCCCATTAACTTTCTCTCCCTTTTTAACGTTTATGCAAAACTTGAAGTACCTAATACTGGATCAATGAATCACGTACATAGTCCCATACAAACTTTGTCCCCCTTTTTCAACGTCTAATTGTAAGTATCCCAGATAATAAAAATTGAATGCCTGTAAATGTCATACAAAAAACACTTAGAGTCGGGATTTGACAGATCGTTTTGTACTGAAATGACATTTCTGATACAAACTCAAACTCGCTGTTACTCTTGAGAGCTAATTATAAATACGGGCCTTACGTAGGACCTAAGTAGTTAGGTCTCTACAATCTGTCGTTTAGGCTGCATATGCGTTGAACCGTCAATCATTCAGGATAAAGCACTTTATAGATACACACATATTTTTATAAACAATCCTGAATAAAAATAAATCAAGTACCACATGAATTGGAATAAAACAAAAAATATTGCTTTTCATTCTTCCAGATTCCAGACTCGCATAAATTGTCTCTGAAATTGAGAAAAAATATATTTAACTTTACCGCAGATATCAGAAAAACTCGACTGCGGCTCATAAACATCATCCAGATAACAGAGGCATAGATAATAGTTTATTTTCTGCTTCAATATTAAAAGGTAGATCCAGATAATGAATTAGACTTCAGAAAATCATCAAAATTTGCTATTTTAATATCTCTTAATTTCAAGATTATTAAACAATTGCAAAAGAAATTGAGAAGTGACAATAATAAAATTGGTACGTATCGAATTAGTCCATTCGCCCAACTTTTCAAAATACAAAGGCAAGTCGAAGTCTCGATCGACATCCTGACAAAGGTTGACAAGCTTAAATTTGACAGCAAACGTCCTCGGATTGAACCGTTTTTGGCGACTGTTTGAATTATTCAAGGATCATACATGTCCGATGAAGGAGGCTCTCGTGTCCTTCTTCTGATATATTATTAAAGGTTTTATTCCGTTTGGAATTGTACAGAAGCCGAGATTGTTTGTGATTTCATTTGAGAATTTTATTTTTCATTCGAATTCTGTCTTATAAGGTGCTGCGTCCTCACTGCGAGCATTAGCCTGTAATGAGCATCCCAACTAGCAAAATTTTCGATATACAGCTATTATTAGCTGTATATCAGCTGTAGAAACAGTCGCATATCTATTGTAAACAAGCTTATATCATGCGAATTTGGCCCCACTTTAATCGCTATTAGGAGATATATTAGATATATTAAAGCTCCGCTTAGGACTACCGGGAAACAAATCATTTGTATATCTGTGTCCTTCTGAGCTAGTTGGTGTTAAATCAGTGACAAAAAATCAATTGTGTCACAATTAGGAAACAGAAGGGTCGCAGCTAACGCTGATTTACAATAATTTGATTACAAATTGTTGATTGGGATTCTATAATAACACTTTTTTTGTTTTGTGCGGACTTGTGCGTGATTTGGAACTCTGACAGGATTTATTTAAATTAAAACCAATAATATTGGTAAGTATCTTTATAATTTCCTCCATCTTGAAATCCATCGGTAAAAATTGACCGTATATTTTAAGTTTTAGGTGAAATTCATATGCGCTTGCAATTTTACTGATAAATGGGTACCATATTATTACTGCATTTTTAATGCCCCCCTCGAATTAATAATATTTATTAAAATTTAAATATTTTTATTAATTAGGTATTTGCAAAGACATCTATATACAACTAATTAGAGTTAAGGGAGCTGCTAACCAGAAGATATACAACATCTCGCCGCCATTACGGTGTTTAGGGTTCCTCAGGTTCAAATTAAATAAACCTTTGATATAGTCCGGTAAATTCAATGTTCTTTCCCTTCTTCTGCGTTTATAAGACCCACCTTTCTTGTAATTACTCCATTTTTGATCCATGTTTTTGCACAAACTTGGAAAAATAAAAACTTGTGAAATAAAATATCGTCACCGTCAGCCATAAAATAATGTTTTGCTACAATTTGATGTCAAGAAATCCAATATGCAGCAGAAAGGTGACATATACGCCCATTTTTGAATTAATATGCATCTTTTTAGCGTTATATTAGAGATAAGAAAGTTAATATATTGCTAGTGATAAATGAGAAATATATTATGCTGCATTACATCTATTGAGTGGTAATAAAGGTTCAGTTATCATCAATATAACGCAAGCGATAGTGGATATTCATATAGAGCATATCTGTGATAAATCAGCTACTGTGACATCTATTATATCACTAGTTAGCTGCAAAGGTTCTAATATAACACTGGCTATATATCAAAGATAGCGGAGCCACATAAGTTCATATTTGCGTTATATTAGTATCATGAAAACACTAAAATACAACATAACTGCTCTAATTGAGGTTTTGAGTATACTATTTTACAACAGTGTTATATGTAATGTAAAAGGCAGCTATGTAAACGTTTATATCGTAGGTTATAATCCCAAATAGGCTGTATATTGTTATACAGCTATCTGGTGTCTCATATCACATATATATCACTAGCAGCCATAAGCGTTACTTATTTACAACTTTAATATCTCTATGTAGCGATAAGATCTTGCGATTTTGCACAATTTTGCTAGTTGGGATCTAGCGGCCATAGCCAAAATATAGTTAATACCTTTGTAAAAGATAGATTGAAGTCTGGAGAATGTGAGTTAATCGATGAGCACAACTAATTATAGAACAAAACATCTAGGAGTAAAAGCAGACACAACAGAAAACGTATCTGCTAAGTTCACGACACAATAACAATACAAATCTTATTCCTTTATTCAGACGTGTGAGGCACAGATGCGCAAATAACAGATATTTTCTTCTAGCAAACGCAAGCTTGCGAATGTGGAAATATCTAGGATTCCCGCGTTTTATTTTGCAGTCAACAGGGCGTGGAAAACAAGAATGTATTTCGAGTTTTGACGCGTTGAGGTACGAAATATAAAAGCGCTATCGATTGAAAGGAGTTGAGTATCCACTCCCTCTCTCTTTTGTCGGGTGGGTTTCGAGTCAATAGACCCAATGAACCTTGGTGTCAGGGTTTCCTAATAAGAAACAATCTACCTTACAGCCTGGCCATGGAATAATTCAAGCAGCGGATTTTAACACTGGGCGAAGGTGGAGTGTTTTGCAAGTTTACAATTAAGACGTAAGAAATGTACTTAATGCTTATAACGTGCATAGTCGCTGTGTCTATGTCTTGTGGTTGTGAAATGAGGTTTTTCGTTAGATCATACACAAATCACGCCTTTATCCCTAGAGGGGTAGGTAGAGCAAAACGACCTAAACAAAAGTCGTTCCGCCACGTCTGACAAGTTTTGAGGGTTATTGTTATTACAGATGATAATGTATGTATATTGCTATAGTGACAGGTTGTCAGCCCATCGCCTATAAATTGCAATACACATAAACCCTCGAATCCCTTAGCTGGTTTTTACAGCATGCCCGGGAGGAGATGCGGCTGGCACATTCTATGTTTTTCTATCGCTCCCAGTCTAGCATGGAAGAAAGATTAACCCCCAACAAAACTAAAAAACTAATCTCAAAAATCTGGGCTGTTCTTTGAATACATCCTTTGGTGCTAAGAACTATAACACTGTCAAAGAAAATCTTATAGTCACTCGCAGGCATATAACTACCTCCAAATGCAACTATTAAAGCCAAAACATACCTGTCAAATATGTAACCTGCATTGCGTATTCTAGACGCTGATTGTTGAGCACACTGCTCGCTGCATAGCAATGAGCTGCCATCACCTGAATATGCCAAGCAATGGAGAGCAAACCCATATTTTACTGTCGAGCATTTCATTGTAGTGAATTTTGGGTGATATTCAGGGTTGTGTTTTCCTCAGTTTCCTTTATAGTTTTGCAAGCGTATTTCCAAGTGCATTTAACTCTAAAAATTTAAGGATGTTTCTTTCTTTTAAGTTTTCTACATGAGTGAACACAAAAACTGCAGTGTTTTTTTTAAGCATTTTGAATAACACAGAATCAAAGTCTGTTAGTGTAGGCATCAAAAACTTCTTACCTTTTATAAATGCAATTTTATTATAAAGAAGTAAGGCACGTATTTTTAATCAGCTCTCAAGAGTGACAGCGAGTTTGAGTTCGTATCAGAAATGTCATTTCAGTACAAAACGACCTGTCAAATCCATACTTAATATTGCTCTTAATCTTGAGATTCTCAGAAGCAACAATGGGTTTTATATTAGATCTCTAAAATTATCTTAGAGACCGTATAATCGGTATGTAGGTACTAAAACGCGTTAGAAACGCGCAGAAAACGCGCAGAGTTTGCGCGTAGAGCGAACGCTCGCACGGAAAACGTTGTGTGCAAAGTAAAGGCCCTTACTGGTTGGTGGCGGTTCAGTCGAGTAATTTATTTTTTAATTGGCCTCTTACTTTTGTAATATTTCATTCTACTTTTAGTATAGGTACTTATGTTCCTATTCCACGTTAAATGCTTTTATCTACACTCATGTCGTAAATCCTTCATTTACTTATCAGAAACGCTAAGCAAATGATATACCTTTCGATGCAGCCGTGACTAAGGAACCATACAAATTTCATTTCGTTATCGCAAAGCTGTAACAAAATGAAGTTTTTTTTTTTTAATTTTTACGCAGATGCTTGCTATTTGAGCAAACTAGAAAAGAAGAAATAATGATTACTTTATTTTTTCTTTAATATAAATTTGTTGTATGAGTGTAGATAAACTATTGTATGAAACTGTACATAATTAGTATTTAACACTCGTGTATACTTTGTTAAATATCCCTCATTATACAACAGTTACATAAATAGCTAATCTGTACAGCTTATAATGGAACGATGATAAAAGTATACTAAACTTTTAGCATCAATTCGACTATGCACTTACCGTTGAGCGTTTTAGACTAGTAGATGTTAGTAGCGGCACCTCGCTTATTTTGCCAAGTAAAAGAGCTACAGTAAGTATATTTTTAGCTACTAAATAACGAAGAAAGAGCTCTCTCCGTAGCTAAGTTCCGTTGTTACAGTCTCACGTACAAACTTTATACACATCACTTTAACGGGGACTTAAAAATTGTACTCGCAATGTGAAATAGAAAACGTGTCCGGGAATTTTAAACAGCTTTATGTGGTGCAGGGTTGTGTGGTACCTACACTCAGCTAGGAAAATAATATCGCTTCGTGTTGTACAGGGACTACACGGAGTAAAAAAATTGCTGACCATACTTTAGGGTTCGAGTGAACCACTGATTAGAGAAGTTACTCTTCTGTGGAGTGAACCTACCCACGAAACTGAACAACTTTAGTCAAGAAACAGATCGAAATTAAAAAAAAAACGATATTCCACCAATACGTACTAAGCGCTTCCAAAACTCTTTCATAATGCGCACGGCAAAAGAGTGGAACTCACTACCTGCGTCTGTGTTTCCGAATTTTTAAAACCCCCAACACTTCAAAGTTAGAATGAACAGGCATTTTCTGGGTGAGCTCGCTCCATCGTCGACTTCGTCACAGTCGCTCCCGATCAAGAGCAAACGCATCCTTTAAAAAAAATGGCTCTCCCAAAACAAATTGGCGTCATTTTGTCTATGTTCCTTCGGAAAAATTGATCAGTTTTATGGGTAAATCACACCCTAAAGTGTGATCTTCCCGGTATAATTATGTAGGAACCTAGGATTAAATATTTTTTTTTTTTAGCTTTAAGTAACAGCAGCGGCTGGTAATTTAAGAATGTAGTATTTAAGTAGCCTACTTCTACTTCTTACACGCTTTTAATAAAAAAAGTTAAAAAAAATAACTTTTTCAACATGTGCAATATTCATAGTGCTTAAATTCGACAAGAATTTAATTTCGGCGTCCCTAGTTTTCACCTTTGTTCCACAATAGGGCTTGATTTTTTATTCCATTCAAAGAATTCCTATTCAAATTTTTGTCGCCTCACCTTTTCTATAGAAACAAAAGACTTTTTTCATGAATACGCTTTTAATTTCTCACCTCAGAACCGTGTCAAACCGTGTACACAATAGTGATTTTTGGTATAAAAGTGACTGATTTATGGATAAACAGTTCAAATTTTATCGTTATCACCTTAAATACGTGGGCAGGATCACACTAAAGTTTGGTCGGCAATTTTTTTTTTCATTAATCCATTATAGGATAGGCAAAGGAACAGAGCCATACAGCCTCGTCTGATTTTTCACATCATCTTAAATTTGTTAATTTTTAAGGCATAAGCCAAGTCTTCAGTATATTATCATTAAGGCATTTAGCCAATAAAATTCCTATTTGACAATTCACACGAGACCAAACAACGTGGTAAACTTCATCTTGCGAGTTCTAGCCAAGTAACTTTGTTCCACCTATACAATGTAACATAGTTTTAAAGTTTACTCTATGTTGCTCTGAGGTGAACCGTCTTAGAGGAAAGTTCTGTGTTGGATGAGGTAACGAAAAATACGATAGATAAGCATCAGGGTTGTTCCTACAGAAGAAGAATTATGGCAATAGGTCCAAAGTTCACTTCATTACTTTCTGTATCTCAATCAAACCTAAAAAATTAAATTGGAGCATATAATAATAAATCTAATATCAAGTTTTTTTTCTAAAACTGATGTTAATAATACTTTTTTTACTTGTTATTTGTTTAGTAGCTTCTCATTTATTAAAAAATAATCCATCCAAAAACCATTCTATGTAAAATAATTGCTTGTCTTGCGGTCTTTCGGCCGTAAATTTGTGAGATCAATTTTTTTTGACTTTTGTTTTTATATTATATCAAGGGATCAAAGTGCTCTAAAATGGTATGACACAAGAATGGCTTTTCTCAACTTGACGAAGAACTAGCCAAGCCTCCAGAATTCAATAAAATAAAGCGGATATTATTGCCTTTTTTAGGGTTCCGTAGTTAACTAGGAACCCTTACCATTTTGCCATCTATGGCCCGACCCTACACAGTTCTTCACCTATCATGCAGCATGAAACTAGGTACAGAGATAGATTATGTTGATGCAAACTTGGGAATGTAAAAAAAATCGAATGTATTATTTTTGGATATAAGTAAAAGGGGGACAAAAAATGGGGGACAGACAGGTCTTTTAAAATTAAAATAGGTTTTGTTTCCAAAGTCTCTTAAATTTTTCTGTGTCAAGATATTTGCGATCAAAGTTGCAATTTTTGTCACAAGTTTGTTTCAGTCAAACTACAATCGCAAAAAATCTGAAATATTATTAAAAACTGCTTTTTATATGTACTTGTAAAGAAAAGATAACCTATCACGAACATTTTAGAATTTTTAATTAAATATTTAGGAAAAACGGTTTGAACAAACTATACTACCTACACCAATAAATAATACAAAATAGTAGAAACTATTCACATTAAAAAACTTGTAGCTGTAAATTTATTCTAATGTAATGCTTTTATCGCGGAACATTGACGGAAATCTCCGTCAATCAGGAGAACTACCCATTTGTACATGTACTTTTCAACTGGTAAACAGATCGGTGAAGGTCGACCTCTCTTCGGATCTTAGACTACAACATCCTGTCAAGGTGAAAATGATCATTGAATTGTTAGAAGAAACAAAACTGCTATTCTTTGAGGTGCTACATAACTACGGAACCCTACATAATAAGGGCGTGACCATCACGCCAGTTTTTCTTAATATAAAATCCACGAGCATTATACTCCCTAAGCTAAAGCGTATAAACTTAATTCATTTTGTCGCCGAGTAGGTATAATTTCCACTTTCTACTTACTTTATTAAGGCCCTGCCACCCGATAACAATTCCCGGGGATCACGTACATTCCCGCACTCTGAGGTCGTACCTACTCCTCAAGTTTCAATGAGAGTGCGTGTTAACTTTCAAACACTGGTCGTAGAAAATAACTTAAGATGTGGGTTGTAAGGTCTAGGTTTTGATTCCCATGGGGGAACTTAAAGTTGATTTTGTGTAAGGACAATAACGGCTGCTTATGCTTGTGCTTTGGAGGGCACGTTAAACCTTCTGTCCCGGTCGCTGTCTTTGATAGTGGTCGTTAAACAAAACATGTCAGAGGCCATCATGGCAACTGCAATTAGCCGTTACTATTTAAAAACTTTGACAACAGGTTCCATCGGGTCTTTCGACACGGAAAACCCACTCGAAAAGAAGAAGAAGAAGAAAAAGACTTGGATGTATGACAGACGCGGTGACTGCAGGCTACAAAATAGTAGTACCGCACGGCTATGGTTACACTGACAGCGATTGAAGCAATGGCAGCTACAGTAGCAATTTGACAGCTGCACATCTGCACAAAGACCTCGGTTCATCTATACTTGTTTACCATTTACGTGGCCAGACCGTAACATATACCGTGACATATCTTTCAGTTATTTTATTCTCTATATCAAACTTCTTAACAAAGTTCTTAACGAATTTCCCTCCGATACTAAAACCTTCTTTTGTTTACGAGCAAAGTTTAGATTTCTTTACAATTGGATACTCCGCTTTTTACTAGTTTTTTAGCGGGGGCGTGGGATTAAGACTTAGCCGAGTTTTTTTAACAGGACTTTTTTCTTTTAAAAGTTCATCAGCTTAAGTACACGAAGTAGAAGTACGGGAAATTCTTTAACTAGGAAATACGGTCTCGTGTTTCAGGATTAGCACAATGGGGATAAAAACTGGGAACTAAATGGCGCCACCAGCGAGTGTTCCTTTTTCCTGTGATTGGTCAGTAATCTGTCAATGTCAATGTCAATATCAGTTGTGCGTCTTCTCATTGGTCTCTTTTGGAACACTCGCTGATGGCGCCATCTGCAATTAGCTTTGCGTTTTCCTCCTCATTCGAAAGAATGTTTCTTTTACGACATGACACAAAATTACTAGATTACTTTTTTAAATCATTTTAAATGTCAATGTTGATTTCGCTCGGAAATTTTGCCCACAAACAAAATGGGTCAGATTAAGTAGATTAAAATCCCCGCTACATAATAGTATGAGTCGCATTCTTGTGGTCACCAGGAAAAATGAGAAAAAATATAGTTAAGTTTAAGGAAAAATATGTATAATTCTTGCCATAGCGTTGGCTGTGATAGCTTATTATTCTCATAAATCATGTAATTTATACACATGTTACTTGGTGGCACGGTGTGTATCCTAACCGCAGGATAGCATTTTGCATTACTTTTTGTATTTCATTAAATATTAAGTCAAAATATATTTATAATGATTATACATTGAATATTTTTTTTCTCCCTGTCATTTTAAGAAAAATAACAAAGCATAATGAAAAGTGGGATTTTAAAACACGGTTGGTTTTTGTACGCCACAATTTTTATAAACCGGGGCAAAAATGAACAATCACGTTTGCAAATTTATACTCCTCAAATCGAGGAGAGCACTGCTGTGCATTGAACTTTTAGTGGCTGTTATAGCAGCGCAGTTATAGTAGAATTCGAAAAGCGTCGTTGCTGCTCACCCCACTTTACATACCAATGAGTTTTCCGTTTGATTTGAGAGGCAACAGTGTATGTGTACAACATCCAACGCGTAATAGCGAGATCTACAGGGGGAATTGAAAATTTAGGGGAAATTCGGGGTGTTTTAAGAAAATAACGAATGTTTTTGATCCTCTGTATTTAGAATAAACAACTTACTTCCTGTATCTCTATACTGGAGCGGTAAAAACAAACAGAATAACAAGACTGTTTTCCTTCAGGGTACACTATAAAAACCAGTAAAATTATCCAGTTTTCGATAGTGTTTTGTTGTAATGTCCACTTAAAATGACCTCACAGTGGCGATGGCTCTAACAAAACTGCCTTGTTTCTCTACCTTTTTCGTACGCTAAATACCTAGGTGTGACTTTCCTCCAGGACCAATTATGTACCATACCACCAAGTCTTGTACCACTGTTACCACCATTTCTTCTTCTTCACGTCGAGTCAATGGCAATAAAGGTCTCTGCGCCCCAAAAGCGGCCACATCAATAGCCTTCTGGTTGGCGTTGTAAAGGTCCTCCTGCGTGCAAGTGGAGAGATAGGGCACGACATTAAGTGTGACATATTGATTGTAGGTAAGGCGCCACACTCATTAGTGGTACTATTAGGGGCAACTAATACTTATTTCTACTAGTACCACCGAGTTGTTGATCTGATTGGATCGGGTTGAATCATTTCTCTGCGCCCAAAAAGCGGTCACATCAATAGCCTTCTGGTTGGCGTTGTAAAGGTCCTCCTGCGTGCCGGTGGCAGGAGAGATAGGGTACGACATTGTGTGACATAGGCTCGTATTTATAAAGCGATCTCAAGATTGAGAGCAATATTGAGTACGGATTTGACAGGTAATTTTGTACTGGGATGACATTTCTGATACGAACTCAAACTCGCTGTCACTCTTGAGAGCTGATTATAAATACGGGCCATAGATTGTAAGGCGCCACACTCATTGGTGGTACCAGTGGGGCAACTAATATTTATTTCTACTAGTACCACCGAGTTGTTGATCTGATTGGATCGGGGTGGATCATTTTTTTGCCTCTCAGCCTGTAGGTCGCCGACATCGTTTGCCTGGTATTGGTTGAACGGAAGCGTTTAAATCCAAAATTGCATTTCAGTGACACTTGATTGAGGGACTTTCGAAGGATTTTTTACTGAAACTAGGAAGGCTGGTTTATCTTTCGTACATTGATTGAACTTTTTGAAAATCAGACCTATCAATGCGCGATTGAGAAACTTCATGTATCAGACCCGAGCAATGACCCGAATCTAGTAAAAATAAGGCATTCAAATAAGTATTAAAGTGATATTACAACAGCCACGTCTTGTTTTCTTTTGAATTGAGTTTCTTTTGAGTTTCTTTTGAAAATGTAAATAAATATATATAAAATTTTAATAAAATAAGGTAAAAGCTATTTCAAATACTTATTTTCTTTATAATTTTGAAAAAAATAAAATTATGAGTTAGGACCTATACGTACGTACAATAAGTAAAAATAAATATTTTAAAAGTAAGACATGAAATATTCGCTTCGGGCAGGACTTGAACCTGGGACCTTCGGAAGGCTATCCAAAATCTGTAAGTGCAAATAAACTTAAGAAATAAATAAAAATAAACAAATAGGCAATTATTTATAATTATTTTACTGTCTTTAATACTTTATCTTGAGAAGTATCCTTCACACTTCTCCTATTGTGCATTATTGTATTTATTATACGTTAAACAGATCCTCTCTCCAGCATTCAGCACTAAATTATTCCTCGTACTTGACACGTCCTTTGCCTAACTGTAACACAATCTGCACATGAAGCACGTCTGATGCATTCGTGTTTGTGAACCCTCCACAGATCTAAATTATAGTAGATATACGAAAACATGTGTACTGATGATGTTTTTGCAGTTACACGGAGACTAATTAATCTACTCGTGACCGTTGAACACGTGATCCCTAATGTACTGAGGTAGGTAAGGTACTGAACTCTGATTTTCCTATTTTGATGGTGACAGATTTTTAAGAATAAAAAGTAATCGTACTTTCCATCGTTACTTTTTGTAAACTTTTAGACATCCTGCTGTCATTGCGGTATTTTTACCTTTTACCATTATTTCCATGTTGTGAATTTGTAATCGATAACCTAAGCTTGGTGGCTGGCAGAAACTGAATGGGAAGACGAGACTTTATGTCCAACAGTTGACTGACACTGCTTTCGGCTGACCGAAAGACCGACCGATCCTGAGATCATGAATAGAATTGAATAGTATGGAATAGAATAGAATGTATTACTTATACTTAATTGCACAGAAAAATACCTACATCACAAAAGGAAAAATGAAAGAAGTTAAATAATAGCTGATGATATAAACCTTTAACCGACATACCTCCTCTATAACCGCAACAATGACCGAAACTGCAACAGAACTCAGGTTTTTGTACACGCAAGGTAGAAGACTTGCGGAACCTACTCCAATTTTAGGTCTGAAGAGAACTCCTTAGCTTTGAATTATTGTACTTCGTAGAGTTCTGACTAATAAGATGCTTTGAACAGATCTGAAGCTGAAACGTGTATGATAAGATCGTCTTTATATGCTTACATTGTAAACAGTTGTCTGCCTTTTTCATTGGCATCAAGCGAACAGAAACTACTTTCAGATTATTACCGAGATTTTTGTAAGAGAAAACCTGCTAGCCCTATTTATTTCCTAATTAAAAAAGCCAAAATAATGTTTCAAGGCTTCAATAGATGAGTTTGGCAAAAGTGAGATCCTATTTGTCATTGATAATGATCAATAAACAGAAGTACGGTTAAACGGACAAAGAGAAATATGAAAAAGTACTCGATACTGCAAGGTATCGATACTTTTTTCCAATACTGGTATCGAGTATGGTATCGATAGTTTCGTTTCAATACTGTTACCCAAGTATGCTATAATTACAAAATCGATTACACTGCATAATACTATATAGCTCCTATTACTGTAATTATTGCAGCGAACTATACCAATAAACCCCACATAATAGGGCAGTGTTAGCTGACCAAATAATCTTACCTCGGTTATATGCGTAATTATCTTATCAGCGCGGTAGAGCTACATCTATATAGGTACCTACCTACTATCTGGCGTACTTGGGTGCATTTGGTCACGGTTGCAATTCGTCCATTGATAAAAATTTGGTCTAAGTTGCAGATTTAGAAAAAGAATTCTAATACAGGGAAAATCGCATTCTTTTCCCGCAACTTGTCGTCGTCGTCGTCGTCGTCTCAGCCAAGTAGCAGTAGGGAAATGCGAGAGTTTTTTTTTGCCCATTCACATTTTGAGTATTTTTTTTATGTTGCCCAATACCAGCGGCGTGTCTTGCTTTTTCTAGAAGATGTTCCAAACATAATGCTTGTAACAAAGTTATAATCTGTTGGTTACTCAGAAAAATCAAAAAAACCTAGCAGCAAATAACCAGTTTGATAAATATGAAAAATCGCATTTTCATGAATTTTATCAAACCATGGATCAAACTTATGTGTGACCGAACGCAACTAAACGCTATTAACTAATTACCTGGCAGAGCCTTGAATTGATTACGTTGCTGCATTATTCAAACAGAACCAACAGTGGTCGCATTTAACGATTCGATACACCAAATTACTCGCCACAAAATTTTATCCAAGCGTGGTGAGTACGGCATTACCCTCCTTTTGGGGAGGCCCATGTCCAGCAGTGGACTGTTGAGGCTGATGATGATGATTTTTACCAAACTTTTTAAAAGTATTTAAAATGATATTTCTAAACGAAAGCGTCACACCTAAAACGATTTTTTAGATGTCCAAATTAAATATGCTCCAAATTGGGGGGTTGACTCGGGAAATTTGAATATTTTATAGTAACAATATGTCAATAATAATGTACTTACTCCATTATCAGTTAAAATTTTTAACGGAAACACGTAATTTATAAAATAAAGCAAAAATGAAAAACTAAAATTTTAGGTTATAATTTATATGGTTTTGTTTTGTTCATAACCTATTTTTGCCCTATATTTGCTCCCATCATCTCTATGTCGGTTCTGGCACATTGCAGGCCAAAGCTAGTACTAAATAAACCTCCTACCTATCTCAGAAGCTTTGAGAAAATGCCGCAAAATAGCTTTACATAGTGTAAATGCTCAAGAAATACTCGTCTGCTCATTCCTTGAGCCGCCACGGATGCTGCAAATTGCATTGTGGGAATTTTAGGATTTCCGGTTCACAGCGCGTGTGTGAACTCAAACTTGCATGTATTTTTTTTAAGGCTGTAAGAGACAGAATGAAACTCAACAATTTTCCTAAGGAATTTATTTCAGGATATATTATAATGATCCTTATAGTTTTCGAAAAGGTTGAGATCGAATTTTTAAAGTAAATAAAGTTGTTTAAAGCAAATACATAATACGACATATGAGCGTACCTTTTATGATACGCCTTTTGACAGTTTTTTTTTCAAATATTCTTGATTCCTGCAGATTTCTATAAATTGATTTGTCCACTTTATCAACGAGTTATAGCAATTTGACGATGCTGTTGATTCTCGCTTTGTAGAGACTTTGTAATGGTAGGTAACACGGCACAAACACGACTCAACTAAAACTCAACTTAAATTGCCGTCCTTTTCTGCTCTCTCATGGTAAAAAAGGACAGGGTAAGAACTATCTTGGATAAGTCGTGTCTTTTGCAACGCCGAATCGCCGCCATTGTTCCGGAAACAGACCCGCCGGCTGAGAATTCCAGGCAAAGGCAGTAAAGCCTTCTCAGGGAGCCGCAAATTAAATTGCGGAAATTCCAGGGCTTGAGTGTTTGAACTAGTTTTTTGAGAGAGTTTGAAATTAGTTCTTCTAAAACTACCAGCCAGTCTAGATTTGTTATTGAAATTGTTCCGAGCCTCATGATCTGATAAATTTAGATTTGAGTGGCTAATTCGAGGGTCGTGGGTTGCATCTTTTAGGGATCACGTAGAATTTGAGATTTTCGCGCAACTACAGCTTCCTGCAAAAGAGTTGCTCATTCAACGAAACTGAACAACTTTCACAAATAAATTTTTATATCTACTTAATGTTACGCTTAATCTCCTAACTCACTCATTGGCCAAAAATAGGAACGATTTGCGTACTTTTGCGTTGATTTTGTAATGCACAATAACCAAAATTCGGGGATTGTGCAATGCAAATGCCAATTTTGGGTTTTGGCTTTGATCCGACAACTCAGCTCTATGGCCCGTATTTATAATCAGCTCTCAAGAGTGACAGCGAATTTGAGTTCGTTCAGAAATGTCATTCCAGTACAAAATTACCTGTCAAATCCGCACTCAATATTGCTCTCAATCTTGAGATCGCTTTATAAATACGAGCCTATGACTCACGTTGGCCTGAAGATCCACCTAAAAAGCAGTACCACTAAGCTAAGCGAAGTCGCAGGCACCAGCTAAATCAAAGGTAAAATATTCTTACCCTAGACGAGACACCTTCCCTGATTCACAATATTTCCAATAACCGTCCAGGTGATATTCGAATGGAAAATAATGAATAATTCTCACTCCGAGAGCTATTGGGAATGCATAAAAATGGTAATGCATTCAGTGGCGTCGCAAGGCGGGCAGCGGACGACAGGGCTACACCAAGTGCAGCCTATCCTTCATTTAAATATTTAAATGAAATTTGGCAATCAATACCACTATAATAAATAGCTTGTTATTTTTACAACATAAAAAAATAATAATTTCAGATTCAGCAAGCATTATGTTTGTAACAAAGTCATAATCTGCTGTTTCGTTTTGAAAAGAAAAATCAATCTACTGTCTCGATTGCTATACATTATTGCATCATATTAACTGTTTCCTTGGTCTAGTGGTCTGACCCATGGGATTCCAATCCAGAGATCGTTGGTCTTATACATTATTGCATGATATTAACTGTTTTCTTAGTCTAGTGGTCTGAGCCATGGCCTCCCAATCCGCAGGTCATGTCGTGGGTTCGATTCCCATGGGAGGAACACAGAGTTGACATTTGTTAATGTTTACATTGTGAGATTACCCCAGTTCGGTTAGGATAACACAGGCTAAATTACCTGAACGATAAAAAATCAATTTTATTTTTATACTTTTTTAAAAGTTGTCAACCCTGAGAAAGTAGTAGCAAATGGAGTGCGGATTTTAAATTTAAAATTCAATGATAATCTCGACGAGAAAAAGTTGAGAATTTTTCGGACGGTTAGTGATTCGCCCGCACAGGATATTGAATATTTCCAGCTTCTTTCAGATTTCAAATACGAAATGGAAGTATATTTTAAAAAAATAAACAGATGATTATACTCTGCTGCTGATATTACAGTAAAATTCACATTAAAATGTCAGTATAGCATTGGCATAGCATAAAATAGGCATTGTAACCTAAGCCTAGATAAAAGCCGGATGTTGTGGGTAATTTTTTTCACTTAAGTATATTCGCTATAATTTTCAGGAATACCTTATAAGAATTAGCTTACTTCCATGCTGGACTGGGAGTGATAGAAAAACATAGAATGTGCAGGCTGCATCTCCTCCCGGACATGCTGTAAAAATCAGCTAAGGGATTCTAGGGTTTCAGTATTGTAATTTAGGCGATGGGCTGACAACCTGTCACTAAAGCAATATACAGATCTATCTGGAATAACCCTCAAAACCTTTGGATTGGGTCGTTATTACCCTTCCGGACCATAATGTTGAATTCTCGAAATGTTGAACGCTCTGCCTACCCCATTAGATATAGAATATTTATGTGTATGTAAGTACCTTACAAGTAAGGAAAAAATGGTCAAAGATAAATTATTTGTTTAGAATATAAATTATCTACACATAGATCAGTATTATTTTTAAGAACACATAAATAGCAAAAGAAAAAAAGTTACAACACAAGAGATGTTTTAAAGTAACATCAAAAGTAATTTACGAACTAGAGACGAAATTGAAACCCTCGTAGGCTTTATTCTCTCCTTCTTTCATGCCAATGAATAAATTAGCATTTTATCGTAACGACGGATCTTTTTAAAAAGTGCTTTTGGGCATTACGGAAATTGTGTCCAGGGTAAGTATAGGTATATCCGTTGCAGAAAAAGATATTTTCTGGATAAAGGAAATCCTAATTTATTTTTTCAATTTGTGATGCCTCTGTCGGCTCTGTAATTTAATCTAGGCTCAAGGAGACTGAATCGAATATAAAGAAAGTTTATATACAATCTGTCGTGCATTTGCGATTACCTATAAAAAAGCTGCTTTAAAAAGTTTAGTAAATATTAAGTAAGTCCGCCAGCATCATGCGCCAACCCACGAGGGAATTTATATTAACCTAACACGTTCTTGAACAAACTTTGATGTTTCATACAAACTTCCTTATCCCAGCAGGAAATCTCTCAACAAATTCCTGAAAACTCGTGCAGAAGAAAACCAATAAACTGCCTATAGCTTACAGGTGGATAACCATGTAAGCTCGTAACGGAAACCGATCAAATTACTCACGTTTTAAATTAAAATAGACTCGTACGGTTTCTCATCTGCTTTTTTGCCAGGGACGTATTCAGACATGATCCCTCCCGCCGTATTCGCAACTAATTTTCGTAACCAGTTGCAAAACCAGGATAATCATTCGTAACGTAATGGTTTTTTTCTGAAAGTTGCTAGTATCTTATAGAAAGACCTCGAAAAAGTTACCGTCAGTACCTAGTGTACGACGACTCATGACAACTATGGCCCATATTTATAGTCAGCTCTCAAGAGTGACAGCAAGTTTGAGTTCGTATCAGAAATGCCATTTCAGTACAAAACGGTCTGTCAAATCCATACTTAACTTAATATTGCTCTCAATCTTGAGATCGCTTTATAAATACGAGCCTATGAATCCTGGAGAAAAACGATTATGCTTGCAAGCATGTTTTTGATTTTGACTCACTTTGCAAGCAACAGCGCTGAAATATCGTAACTCATAAAACGTTAAAATCATGGTAGGAACCCGTTGAGATGTTCCATTGTTACAATTAAAGAATTCCCCAAATTCGTCTCTATCTATCAATCTCGTTCCGATTTACGGCGCGTTTCGTCTCGACCCAAAAGAGGCGTTGCTAACCGGCGTCGCGTAGAAGTCGGCTCTTTAACAGATTCGCGATGCCAGCAGATTGGAATCAAATGGAACACTTTTTTATTGGTTGTTATTTTCTAATCAAACGTAACACACTAATAAAATTAATAATAATTGAACTATTAATAATATTGTGTACGTATGTAAGTACCTACCTTCTACTCCTCTTGAACAGGTAGAGTTAAACAGTTAATACAAATTTTGATACGAGTATGACGTATGGTTTTAGATGGTTTTAGGAAGAATTCAGACGAGTGAATATGTAATAATTATGAAAACAACAAAAATAACGTAACTGTAGTTAAATTATCGTGAGTTTTATTTATTATTTAAAGTTTTGAAGAAAACAAAGTAAAGGAAAATCACCACTCTTTCAATTTAGAAACTCAAATTTTGAGCAAATAATGAATTTTCAAAGTATTAATCCATATCCATCCATACTTCCGTGTTAATATTTTTAATGCTAAAATAACTACCTGTCTGTGGCTCTTTCACGCCTAAATGGCTGAACGGATTCCAATGAAATTTGGCAGGATGATAGATGGTATCCTTGAGACACCGCGGAAAAATGTATCATTCCTACGGGAAAACTATTTAGCCACGTATGAAACCGTGAGCCGAAAGCTATTACTATATAACATCCCACGCTTCAACTCAAACCAGAAGCTCCAACATTTCAAACATTAGCCGTCCAAAATTCAAGCTCACGCAGCCATACTGTACTGAACCACGACCCCAGTAATTAATCAAAACCATTCCCCGAATTGCACTTACTCATGACAGATTCGGTTTCCACCGCTGCAAAAGCGTGTCATTTCTCATGGTCGTATAGCTCGAGTTCCAACGTAAATATTTGAACACCTTGCGAGGAGTGGCTGTCGGAAATGTACACGGTAGAATTTTCACATGTTTTTGAACGAAATGCTTTTCCCGTTTAAACTTTCTCAAGAAGTTTACTTAAGAACCCAAAACTTTTTGTATTTGTAGTGATGTTTTCTAACACACGATTTCTTAAATTATATTTTAATAGGATCGTATAAATTCCATAGTCACCTACTATATACGGGGTGTAAGGAACAGCTTTACGCAAACTGATAGAAATTGCTCAGTCAACAAAACTGAACAACTTTCACCAGGAAATTCTTTCAGGAGATAAAAATAATTTTCGGCTTTCCCATACAATGTATGGGAAACTTACCTATTTTGCTGGCTCAGCGACTTGAAGTGGATCTTGGCCTCCGACATGTACGGAAAAGCAAAAATATTTTTTCATCTCCTGTAAGAATTTCCTGGTGAAAGAAGTACCTTACACCCCACATTACCTCAAAATATTAATTGTTTTAAAAATAAATTCGGTTTCTATTAAAAATTTTAACGGTCGCGAAAAGGAAATTTTTAAGTCTGAGGCAAAAATTGCGAAAATTATGTCAAGAGCTGAGCCAATTAGTTTCAAGCAGAATTATGGGTGAGAGCTGAAAAGCAGTGTTGTTCTTTAAGAGCAATCATACATATTGAATATTTGACACGGCTTACTTGTTTGTTGTGAGACAAGGCGCAGTCGGAGATCACACCTGACGTGCGGTGGTGTGTCAACTCCGAGCTCCTGAGGAAGACCATCGTATATGGTCAAAACGTCGAGGCACAAGCCTTGTCTCACAACAAACAAGAGAGTCGTGTCAAATATTCAATATGAATAACACTTGTTTATCGTTTAATAATAAAGCAATCATACACTGAGCTTTGACCCTCTGCATCGCTTCAGCACACATGCAACAGTATGTGGGCACAATTTTTTAATATTTTTATTATTTTTATGCCTGTTCTTTGTTTTTCTACAATGTGTGTTGTTTTTGCAATAAACGTTTATCTATCTATCTATCTAATTTAAAACCGTACGGCGTGATATTTCGCTACCCCCGGCTCTAAGGCCCGTATTAATAATCAGCTCTCAAGAGTGACAGCGAGTTTGAGTTCGTATCAGAAATGTCATTCCAGTACAAAATGACCTGTCAAATCCGCACTTAATATTGCTCTCAATCTTGAGATCGTTTTATAAATACGAGCCTAAGGTAAATATTTAAGCGCCCTACAAGGCGAGGCATGTCTGTTAGAAATATTTGCGTAAAAGAGAAATTCAACGGTTAAAGCAGAATCGTGTGTAAAGTTCCACATTTAGGAGATTTCAATTCCGTCTCATGTGGCGTTATGGACCGGTTATTACAGAATATTGGTTTGGAAAGGATGTTTCGTCGCATCTTTGATTGATATTTTTTTTAAAACGGAACGTTGGGAAATGAAAAAAAATACGGAATGATTTATTGCGGACTTTCGTTACTTTGAACTTTGCGATGTCTGATGAAGTGCTGTTATATTTCATTTGCATTATGTTCGTTTATTTTGAGCATAAAATCTCATTACTTCCATGCTGGACTGGGAGCGATAGAAAAACATAGAATGTGCCAGCTGCATCTCCTCCCGGGCATGCTGTAAAAACCAGCTAAGGGATCTGAGGGTTTCAGTATATTGTAATTTAAGCGATGGGCTGACAACCTGTCACTACAGCAATATACAGATCTATCTTAAACAACCCTCAAAACTTGTCAGACGTGGCGGAACTACCATTGTTTGAGTTGTTGACGCTCTGCCTACCCCATTAGGGATAAAGGCGTGACTATAATGTATGTATAAAATCTCAAAGTTCATTTGCAAATCGCAGCAATAATAAGAACGAATGACTAGTTGATCTATTTGAAAGCTACTTTGTTCGACACTTACTTTCCAAATTGTTTGATATCCTACTTATGGGACCAATTGGTGCTATTATGTTTCTGTTTTAAATCGAGATTTTCTGTGTTTATTTTATTCCAGTTGGAAACTAATACATAATAATATATAATAAATCTAAATACCTATTATGCTGAAATCTTGGAATATTTCAAATTTGTCGCTTCAAAAGTGCGTGGGCCTAAAAAATATTTAATGAAACATAAATAAAGTGCGTGGATGTATAATGGAATGTTAGGTGTAAATTTCATTATACCGAAAACTGATAGAGGTTGCATACTCCATCCATAAAATTGAACAACTTTCAACAGGAAATTAATTCTTTCAGTTTTATCAAAGCGATTATTTTTTATGGTAAAGTTTTTTTTTTATTTTCCTGAAATAATTTCCTGTTAAAAGATGATCAATTTCGTTGATTGAGCAAACCCTATATTTTAGTTTTCATTACGCTGCCCCATGTATGTACCCCATATTAGTAGATGAACTCTTCTTAGGCCCGTATTATAATGAACAGCACTTGAGACTGTCAGCTAGTTTGAGTTCATATTCAGAAATGTCATTTCAGTACATTATGATCTGTCATATCCATACTTAATACTGCTCTCAATCTCGAGATCGCTTTATAAATACGAGCCTTACATAATTAATATGTAGGTACAACCTGATGTGATGAGTATTTACCTACCTACTTACTTAATAATAAAATATCTACCTACGCAAGTATGCCTTGCAAATAGACTATGAGGGACAAATTCTATGGACATAATCTTCTTAATTAAAAATTGTAATAGCTTTCTGCTCCGTGATTTCATCCGGGAATAGAAATGAGATGTTTTTCCACAGTAAAATTTTAGCCTACGTGTAATTTACATCACAGACTTTCGCTATTTAATTTTATCCAATTCAACTTAGCCGTTTTAACGTAATATTCTAACAAACATTTGGTGGTAGGTTTGGTGCAGAGGGTTACGTTCAAAATGTTGTCAACGGTTTTGTGCATTGTCTAGAACCTGCGGAAGGTTCAGCGCTAGGCCGCGTAGCACTGAACCACAGAATATATAATAGTACTAGTAGAATATGACCGAACATTCGTTAAAGTCAATCCTTCTGCAAGTACGCATTACCACCCACTAACACTCAGTAAGTATCACTATAAAAATATTGTATATGACCGCGTCATTTAACGCACCAAACACGGTGCGCGTCGTCGTGAACGAAGGTTCGGCAGCCGAAGTTTCCGCCGCCGAACATTACATAGGTGCTACCTTCATACCTATACACAAACGTTCGCATTTATAAAATTTGCGTGGCCACGTTCTTACCCAAATACGAATATTCCCGAACTATTACGCATTTTTCACTGACACCTTATTACCCCAAAACATACATAGCCAAGACATTGAAAAATGGTTTAGGAAAACTCATCTACGTTAGAAATAAACGGGTTAGTTGAAAATATTTCTCTGGACGTTTGTAAAATTTTACTGTGTTTGTTTGTTGTCTACTGGTAATATAATATAATAAACCTCACATTCAAAAGCTGAAACAGAAAACATGTTAATTTTCTTTTTAAGTGTTTGAATTTTTCAGTTGATATCTGTAGCTTTAATTCATATTGATAGCTAAAAATTTTTATTATGTCTATATTCTCTATATATATGAACTCATCAATTTCTATTCGGTTAATTTATGGAACTACTTATGGTCCCAAAGAAAGTTATGTAATGGTCTATGATCGCGAATCTTGCTTCACTTTCACATTTCAATCGACGCATACCTAGCGTTTTTTATAAGACAAGTAGAATAGCTTTGAAACAAGTACAATAAACCCCTTATATTTTTAAAAATCCCATTTTCCATGCGCCATTTTATCCGTTTTACAATCAGAACGAGCAAAGTGGCATTACGTATAAAATTGCATCATTACTGAACAGAGAGGAGTGGTTTACTGTTCCCGCTGTATTGTGGCCATACATCAAGCGAGGCGTTCACCAGATCTCTGCTGATATCTTGAGGTACGAAGGCTTGGAAGGTGAGCGGTGGTGAGCCAAATTTTAAAATGTTAGGAAACAGAAATTGATAGGTACCTAGCTAAAATGACAAGCTGTAGAAAACTTCTTCGTGGTTTTAGGCCCGTATTTATAATCAGCACTCAAGAGTGACAGCGAGTTTCGAGTTCGTATCAGAAATGTCATATCAGTTCAAAATGACCTGTCAAATCCATACTTAATATTGCTCTCGATCTTGAGATCGCTTTATAAATACGAGCCTTAGATTTTGGTTTTACGTCATAATTTACACAGGTACACATACACTTCTACCATGTTGTCGTGCCTTCACACCTTGCGGAGTAGGAAGGTAGTCCCTTTTTGAGATGTTATATTATTTTAGAGCAATAAAATTTGTTTTTACGTGTTGTAGACCACCTTAAACGACGAAACAAAATGAAAATTTCGCTATGACCAGAAAATGTTGTGCTGGTCGATTACGTATCTGGTAAATACCCTACGTCGAAATGCAAATGGGTAGGACGGGCGTTACTATTTTAACCCAAAATACTTCTCGCCAAATCCCAACCCTTGAACCGTGAATAGTTCGCGAAACTATTCAGCTATTTGAGCCGTCAGTCCGTGGTCTTGTCTTGACACGCGATATATCTGCAGAATATCCACTTCAATCTCACGAACACCATCTATTGTTTCATTTGAATTGGAATTGCTGGAAAAATGCTGGGGAATGTCTTGTGGGTTTACTGACTGATTTATACGGCTTTGTGGCTTGTTACGATTTAGTCTATCTTTACTGTATTGCTATCTGATGGGGTGTCTAACATTTTGTGTGTATTCATGATATTTTTGCTACGAGGAAATAGATGAATGTAGTGGTCGGGCACTTAAGAGTATGCGGTAAGTGTTATGAAATGAAATAATGAAATAATAATTTATTTACAAGAACATAGTATAACAATTGTTGTTAAATGAGTTAGTTTGTATCATATGTCCTACCTTCATAAGGCATGCAAATATTACATTAAAAGTTTACTTATTTTTGTCATTAAAATATTCATTAAGAGAATTATAATAATATTTTCCTAAAAGCCATTCAGTTATTTTTGTCTTGAATAATGGAAGAGGAACACTTTTTATATGCTTCGGAAGGGAATTATAGACAAGTATCGACATGTGATATGCATTTCTTTTATATAATTCTAGTCTTGGTCGCGGCTGATATAGTTGAGTATCTTGTAGACCTCTAATAGATCTCATTATTATGTTAAGCAGAGAACTATTTCCGATATTGTAACATCCTCTTATAAGAAAAACTGTCTTAATAATAAGAATTTAAATTATACCTGTAGGTCTAAAATATCCAGTGTTTACGGTTACTTTCTTTGCCCTTCAAAATCGAACAGAAAAGGCTGTTGAGATTTTTCGTCTAGTCTACTAATAGCTTGTATGGTTTTCCTGAAAATTGTTATTTTCTGTCAAACGGGATTTTTAAGGGGGAAGGGGATGAGGCCGGTAAGGGACGGTCAGGGTGGGTAGAGCAGTTCAGAGTACTCACATAAAGGTCTAACTCAGCAGCTTTTTTTGCCATGTTGCCCATACATTGAGATCTAGAATAAACAGATAATCTAGCACAAACAACATTTTAGACGAATTCAGTACAACAAAATATTTTATTTCATATCTAACTGTTATTAAGGTTAGGTTACAATATAATATTTAGGTCACCACTTTACTACCTCTCTGTTAATTAAGGGGAACGACTTTACGACTTCAAAACTTTAGGACGAAACCACGAGGTCTATAAAATGTAGACGATGTATGAAAATAGGGTCATAAAAATGCAAGTGATAAACCCAGGCCAAAGTTTTTAAAACGTGCTTTAAATGTCTCTGTGAATAATAAAGTATGCAAAAATACTGTATTCTTGATACAGGAGGGTCCAGAGGAAAATGCATTATAGAAAAATAAAAAAAAAAGACTTATATTTAGCAGAACTTTTTTTTAAAACAATTTGAAGGAAATGCAATGAAGATGGGTGACCTTTGAAACTGAGCGGCAAGTTTTGAAAAAAAAAAGGAACCAGAGAGTTTCTTTTGTTTTGACGAATTTTGTATGGTAATTTCGCTAATCACTGACTCCACATCGTGTATCCGCATCCTTATTTGAAACATGTTTTACCATAAGGCCGTTTACGCACTGCCATCCGTATTCGGTTCATATCCGAGCAATTATTGGAAGCTGTCAAAAATTTTCGCGCCAATCCTTACAATTTTTTTCGGATTCGGATCGTATTCGGATCGGATTCGGACCAGTGCGTAAACGGTCTAACAATCTCGCGATTTTTGCATTTTAAAAAGCAATAAATCTCATTCATACAGAAATTTGAGGGAAATGGTCCATCATTTCCATACATTCGAGTAATCTACAAAAATAAATTTATTTATTAAGAACATCGAGTATTCTTATTAAATGTTCCGATACAAGATGTTTGCTGTTCTCCCAAGTGTGATTCATGTTGTCATGAAATCTATGCATTACTATTTAATTCTCCCTATCTTTTAAGAATCTTTTATCCGGCACCCTCAAAATTGGGTAGGTATCTTAGTAATACAAATATACCGAGACTACTCCCTCACTTGCTTCATCTAGCTAGGAGCACACGGGAATCACTTTTTGTACATTTAAAGGGGACTCTAACACACCCAAGTTACTTATATAAAAAAACACAATAACGAAAAAAAAATGTGTAAGTATATTCCTCATTATTATAATATTTTGTCATTGGTGGAAAACAGCAAAACCGTTTCTCTGGTGACAAATTGCCGTACTGCTAACTCCTCCAGTTGACGCCTATTGTCTCAGATGACATTTATTATTTGGTGAACCATCCCCTCTTTCTGTGCGAACGGATATTAACGTTTTATGATACACGGCTTTGCGATTTTATTAAGATTTTTTATTAGGATGAGCGTTTATCTGATTTCCATACAAAAAGCGATAACGGTTCCCATCATTTTTTGAAAATATTGTAGATAAGTAAATACTAAAACCAGGTGCGTATGTCAATATTAACGAAATATTGCTCATATTAGAAATTATTAAAATCTAAACACAATTAGAACATACATTTTAATATCACACAATAAAAATCCATTCATTTCCAAACAAATTTATTGAAAAAAAAAGATAACACATCATCATCTTCCTAGCCTTTTTCCCGTATCTCTCGGGGTCGGCTACCTAATCTAGGTGATTGAACGAGGGTACTGGTTTTTACACAGAGCGACTGCCACCTGACCTCCGCAACCCAGAAGGGAAACCAGACCCAATCCTAGATTAGGTTACACACAACCTTTGAATTAACAGAAGGCCGCGGCCCTATCCACTACACCATCCGGGCTACTAAAAAAAAATATATATAACACGACATTTATAAATGTTTTGGCCGACTGTGTGTCTCGGTAGAATATTTACTCTCCCCTCATTATAAATCCCATTGAAATGACCTTTGAAAGGAAATATTAATCGTCATTATTCTTATTTGTTGTATTCACTCAATTTATATCGCCTGGTTCGTTATAAAGGTCGATTGTTTCTCATTGTTAGCTTGAGTGCACAGATCATTTTAAATTTCATTTGCTTATTTTGTATTTTCTTTTTGCAAGGTTATGCATCATATTGCTGTAAGTGATTTGACCAAAACACACCAAATATCTTTGATACGATCTTTGAACCAAATAATAAGTAATAGGTATCTTTGATAATAAAATATTTGATTCAAATTATAAAAATATTACACACGTTTGTCTCATAACATACCTAACACTATCTTTCAATATCTTTGGTAAATAGTCACCTACTTATACAGGGTGTTATTTTAATTGCGTGCCATAGCTTAGGGTGTGTTTTCCTTTGTGGCTTTTTGTGCATTAAAACATGTATTTTTTTGAATGAGCTGATGATAATGACATGACCGAAACCTTAAATTACTAATATTCATTTTATAGACAGTGGCAATTTTTTTTTTTAAAATACGTAAGGACGATATTTAGAAGCGTTTGAAACCCTTTGAAATTGAGGATTACTGAGGATCGGACTCCCCTAATTGAGGATCACTAGTCACGTGCCCTAGTCCAAATTTTCTGATTAGTTTTTAAGCCACCTTTTACTTATTGTTAGTGTGGAAAAGAGGGTAACGTCATATGGAAAGGATTTAGCTTTTATCTATACAATTGAGGTTGAAGAAATTATGGTAAATTATTCTGAAACATTCTTAAATCTTAAGATTATCCAATAATTATTTACTCAAGTAGACCTTATATATTTACCTACATAAAATAAATATTCAGATTAATTAAACGTAAATTAAATACAAAATAACTGATTTAATGATTACCGAATCAAATTGAAATTACAATGGCTGCAGTACCTACTTTATATTTTTTTACAGTTTTGGTATTTTTTGTTAAAAACTCGCTTTTTACTAGTTATGACACAAATAGATGAAGTAAGGTATAATACACTTTGAAAACAAAAACCAAAATCCACAACACGGATTAACATGATTTTCCACGAAAGCCCAAAATTCCCGAGCAAACTACTGATGTGTTATTCGAGAGATCTGTCAGATTCCCGGAACATTTTGGACCCAACATTCCTGCAGACAATTGGCGCTTTTCCACTAGACGGCACGGAACCGGCAACGGCGACGGCACGGTACCGTGGACGAAATTATATGACACGCTTTTCCACTTGCCGGCACGGCATCGGCACGGCATGTAATCGATTCCCATAGATATTGTCACGTGATCGTCGCCGTGCCGTCGCCGTGTCGGTGCCGTGCCGTCGCCGTGTTGGTGCCGTGCCGTCTAGTGGAAAAGCGCCCAATGGGTAGAGACAGTTTAACCTAAAATTTCGTAATTTGACGACTAAACGCTAATCGCGGCTTTTTTAGGTTCTGAGGCAACTGTCAAAAACAAAAGTAGGTACCTTAGGCTCGTATTTATAAAGCTATCTCAAGATTAAGAGCAATATTTGAGTGCGGATTTGACAGGTGGTTTTGTACTGGAATGACGTTTCTGATACGAACTCAAACTCACTGTCACTCTTGAGAGCTGATTATAAATACGGGCCTTAGATTCAATACGAAATCTACATTGTTTGCCTAGTCACCATGCAACAGCGACAGTTTTTTTTTGGATTCAACTTCCTCGTTGATTAGACTTCTATCATTTAGATTCTACTATATTTCAGACAATACTATGCCAAACGCACTGCGCATGCTGTATTATCAGTGGCCTCGTAACTGTTAAATTTTTCGTGCATGCAGGATGAAGGGCATGCAAGGCAAGAAAGTAAACGTGTCAGTATTTGGGATTGGGAGGAAGCTATTTAGATCATCAAACTGAACAACTTTCTGTATCGAACATAATTATTAGGTCGAAATAACGAAAAAATTAATGACCCCATACTTTTTTTCATAATTCATTTTATGTGTATTAGAGAAAGTTGTTCAGTTTCATGGTCTAAAGAAGCCCTTAAAATTTCTTTGGCGTTGAAAACGTTGGCACCTAGGCCCGTATTATTATATATATAACAGCTCTTGAGACTGACAGCTAGTTTGAGTTCGTATCAGAAATGTCATTTCAGTACATTATGGTCTGTCAAATCCATACTTAATATTGCTCTCAATCTTGATATCGCTTTATAAATACGAGCCCTAGTGTGAGCCTCAACCCCAAGTATTTAAACAATGTTAATTTATGTTTTAAGTTCACTATTCAACACAATTTTCCTTTGTATACTAGTTGTAGTGCTATTGTGTGACATTTGCCTCTTAAGTAATTAATCTTGTTAAGTTTGACTTCATGATGAGTTTTCGTTTATTGGTCTTGAGATGAAATATGATTATATGAAAATTTAATTAATTCCTGAAATCAATGGCTAAAGTTTGATGTCTGACCATCTTTTAAAAAATATCATTTAGTGGTTCTAAACAGAAGGAAGCGTACTGCAAAGTTATTTAGTATTTTTTACGACATGAGAATATAGAATCTTAAAATTCCGCACTGATGATATTTTTGGTTAAGTACTGTATTATCATAATTTATTTAAGAGTGGACAAACATTATCATTAAATTAACTTCCGGCAGGCTAGACATTGAACTAAGTTTAAAGAGCTGATGAGCCAACCTTTAGTAGATAAATGAAGAAGATTACCTACTTAATTACTAAATTAATATTAAATTACTGTTTAATTTCAGGGTCCGACTGAGCCGGAGGGGCCCGGCTGTCTGTATTTCCTTAAGAATTACATATTTCACGAGTTGTTCAGTTTCGTTGACCGAGCAACCCCTGTCAGTCTGTTCCTTACAGTTCCTCTAAAAGCAGAAAACTTATTCAGCAGGACAATATTTATTTATATTATTTACTATTAAACTGCCCGTGTGGTGCCGGGTTAGAATAGCATCACCCCATCACTTCCTGCGGGTGTCGTATAAAAGGCGACTAAAGGATAAATCCAGGGAATGGGCAGCAGCGTTCGCTGTGAATGGAAAACTTCTACTGCGCTCACCAACCCGCCTGCCAAGCGTGGTGAGTATGGCATATACCCCCAATTTTGGGAAGGCCCATGTCCAGCACTGGACTGTTGTGGCTGATGATGATGACTATTAAAATAATATTTGCACCGCGTATATTTTTATTTTTATTACTATAAATGAGGTGATAATTTCAACCAGATGGCACTGGTTATTGTAATGTATCACAGTTAAAAGCTCTATTAATTTCAATTTATTTGGTATAAATGAAAATAATATACCGACTGTTTTAATATTTGTTTTTTTACTAGCAGACAATACTTACGCTCAATGTTACCTACGTAACGCGTAACGTAACGTAAAATATTTTTCTTGCGTTTTTTATGCAAACTTAAACATTCATTCTTTGAAAAAAAAAAACAAATCACCATACAAAATTATCATGATCACTCAGTCTTGTTGTAGCATTTTGAATAGTCGTATCCTGGAGAGTAACAAGTGAAAAATGTAAACTTAAAAAAATTAAACTGCGCAGACGGATTCTAAAAATTCTATAACTAATAGGACGGTTTCTACTATTTTTTTGTTTTGCTATTCAAAAGGATCCAAAGGATCAAAAGGATATCAAAGTCAGGTTTCCAATCTTTTTTCATAAGGATGAGAAGAATGAATTCTTGTTTTAAAGGAAACTTAGGAAAGTGGAGGAAGGAAGGCATTTATTGCGCTAAAAGCCCCGCTGGAACTAACTTTAAAATGGATTCAACTTTGTCCGTTGCATTTAAAAAGACCGACACTTACACGGAAATGAAGGTCTTGTCTTGAAGAGTATGAAATCTCTTGTACTGCCTGTTTTAGTATCAGCAGAACTTTTATCACGAATAAATTTATTGATAACTTCCATGCTGGACTGGGAGTGATAGAGAAACATAGAATGTGCCAGCTGCATCTTCTCCCGGGCATGCTGTAAAAATTAGCTAAGGGATTTGAGGGTTTCAGTATTGAAATTTTGGCGATGGGCTGACAACCTGTCACTATAGCAATATACAGATCTAACTGGAATAACCTTCAAAACTTGTCGTTTACGCTCTGCCTACCCCATTAGGGATAAAGGCGTGATTATGTAAAGAAAAGCTGTTTTTATCATTAAATTTTGATATTCCTTCTAAACTATTAGCAGCGCTTTCACGGTTCCTTCGGAAAAATATCCGTATTATGATTATCTAAAATTGGGACGTTGCATTTTTTAATCCGAGGCTTATTTTTTATGGAATTAGCTTTTTTGTGCGTTTTGCGCACATTTTTGACGCGGCCACGGACTTAATCACGCCGTAGCGCGCGCTGATTTGAACTATACGGGGTGTAAGGGACAGCGTCCCGCAAACTTATAGGGGTTGCTCAGTCAACGAAACCAAACAACTACCACCAGGATTTTTTTTCAGGAAATGAAAAAAAAATTTTGCTTTTCCATACAAAATGACCACCTCGATCAGACAATTTGTATGGAAAGGCAATTTTTTTTTTCATTTCCTGAAAAAAAATCCTGGTGGTAGTTGTTCAGTATCGTTGACTGAGCATCCCCTATCTGTTTGCGGGACGCTGTCCCTTACACCCGGTATTCTAAGACATCACGGGCGATGGTTGCATGTCTTCAAATCAACCGTCTTATTTGCCATGGGGTTACGCCTTAAAGATTCTCCGTCTGCTTCTTAGAGCAACACGTAGGTATGCTTTAACTATTTTTGAACCATTATTTTTTGTTTGTTACGGTACGGTGTAAAACAACCCTATGACTTACAAAGAAGACTCGGTAGTCCTTTGAAAATGCAGGCGCTTTAATCTTGTTGTTCCTGTGTGTTTGCACTTCGATGACGATTCCTGGACTAATAATGGAGAATCGAACCTATCTATATATAAAATAAAATATTATTTATTGTATTTACTTAATTACATTAGCTTAATGAGGTTCAGAAACGGGTTAAGCTGTCAACAAACTGGCATGCATGATGCATCGACAGTAGAAGTCCAAATAGACCAAGATGCCAGGACTGACAGGGGTCAGGTTAACTAATTAGGAAGTCTGGGGCCATAGAATTGCATATCCCTGGCATGATTTGTGTAACGACCCACTAATTAATACAGCTACCAACCTTAAGGTGCACTAACACGGAATTTTCTTTTCTAACTTTCACATTCACTCAAAAAGAGAAACAACTGACTATAATTTTTCAGTTTTTCTCCAAACTTGTTACATTTTCTGTATAACTTGTTCGAAAGAACCCATAAAGAAATATTTTATAAAAACGCCTGAATAAATCTAAAAAGCAACCTCCTAAAGCAGCCGCTGTAGGGATAATTTCACTAGCTATAACGACTTTAGTAAATCATACGCATATTTTGTGCCGTATTTTACACATTTTTCCGCTAAAAGACTTTAGTGGCTACCTCTAGACAATTTCATTTACTTGCTATGATTTATTTTTGAGCTTGTCTTAACAAAATGTTAAGTATGTGTTTTTATTTAAATAAATAAGGTACTTCAATCGTTTTCAATCGAGTAGCTTGTTTAATTAAATAACCCGATGAATCCGATTCAACTTTGCACCTGTGTGATTTATTATGGTGGAATACAAAATTTGTGATTGGTGATCTAAAGTGGTACAACTCAGTGGTATGATATCTATGATACCTATGTGAAAAAACGGTCACATTATTCTTCCGTAGCCAAACAATTTACCTGTGTCACAATCTCATAAAGAATCCAATTACAATTTTACATGGATGACATACTTTTACCTTTTACCGTATTTGGGGGATATTTATGATTTGTGAAATAAGATTACTTATCTCTGAATAAGAAGGATTTACTAGTTCAACTTTACTGTTACAGCGAATAATTGAGGAGACAGGCATATTATCCTAGTACTGAAAATCTATTGGAAGTTTCTTTTTGTGGTTCCGATGGGACGAACTTATATATATTAAGAGATTTATTCCAGCCAACCCATTTATTGTAGAGAATTTTTACTTTTGGGGCAACGTGACTGACAATGTACTAATAATAAATTGATTGAAAAGAAATCACAAATAAATAACCCGCGTTATAAAAATAAATTAGACATTCATCATAATCATACATAAACATAACACTGCGCAAATTTGTATTTTTTTTTGTATTGTATTTATTTATTACTCATTTACAATAATCTCTTAATCTATAACAATAGCCCCACAAAACTGCTTACGCAGTTTGACTGTGAGGTCAATGAGTCTCATTTATATTTTTAAAACATAAAAAAAAATACTTAAGGAGTACAATTTTGTAGGTATAAAATGGAGTGTTAATTAAGCAAATATTTCTTTAACTTCGACGAAAACTTATGTCTATTTTTTTCTTGTCTTATATCCACAGGCAAAGTATTTAGGCCCGTATTTATAATCAGCTCTCAAGAGTGACAGCGAGTTTGAGTTTGAATCAGAAATGTCATTTCAGTACAAAACGGCCTGTCAAATCCACACTTAATATTGCTCTCAATCTTGAGATCGCTTTATAAATACGAGCCATAGAAGGTATGGAATACGCTTTTTGAGCGTCCTGTCGCCATAATAATTTATTACTCTGGGTACTTCATATTTACCCGTGGATATAGACCTAGTGAAATGTGCATGGGAGACTAGAGAGTGACTCTCTTGGCTGCCATGATTATTCATTAGAATTAAATATTTATGCTTTAAACTTACTGGTAAAATTTTTTCAGATTTTGAATAACTTACTATAATCTCCTTTACAGCTGTTTTTTGTTTTCTTGTTAACTAATAATTTTAAAAATCTAATTTGTAGTGAATCTAGTTTATCTAGATTAGTTTTGAAGGTAAGGCCATAGCCAGTCAAGAGAGTAACTTAGTATTGAATCTACTAGACTTAAATAGAGGCATTTTAAGATATTAAGAGGAACTTTAAAACTAAGATGGTAAAATTTACCAAGTAGTACTCTAAGCTTACCACATACAAAATCAACATGGGAAGACCATGAGAAGTTTTCTTCTACTTTCATGCCGAGATAGGTAACGCAATTAACTCTTTCTATTGGTTTACAAATACAGTTATGATTATTTATATGTATACATTCAAAACTATGGGTTATAATGGGAGGACATGTTTCAAATTGTCTTATGTAAGGTGAGTGTATGATTAACAATTTGGTTTTATCTGCATTAAGGACGATACCGTTGTCGTGAGACCACTTAACTACAGCGTCTACATCCTGCTGCACGAGGCGGCAGGTTTCTGCGAGGTCGGTGCCGGCGCGGAGCGCGCATAGGTCGTCTGCGAACATGTGTGCTGAGCAGTGGCGTAGTACGCCGCACAAGCTGTTAACGTGCATTAAGTAGCACACAGGTCCGAACCCGGATCCCTGCGGCACGCCGCACGTCACTTCCCTCGCATCACTATATTCTTCGCCTACCTTTACTTTGTACGAACGTGATGTTAGATAGTCGCGAAACCATTTGTTTAACGGCTCTCTCACACCACACTCATTCATAGCGTTAAGTAGAGTCTCAGTTTCAAGGGTATCGAATGCCTTTTTAAAATCAAAAAACACTGCAACTACAAACTTTTTTTCGCTTAAATATGTATTAATTTCGTCTGTGAATTTAGATAGTAGAGTATTTGTACTTTTTCCCCTTTGGAATCCGTGTTGACAGTCATTTAACATATTATTAGTTTGAAGATAATTACTTAATCTATTTATAATACATTTTTCTACTATCTTATCTATACTAGACAATATTGCGATTGGCCTATAGTTTCTATAATCTTTACGTTCGCCTTTCTTATATATGGGTCGCACTATAGCTTCTTTTAACATGCTAGGGAATAAGCCATTTTTACACTTAAATTGACTAGGTTAGAGATCACCGGGCTTACTTTATCTATTAATACTTTAAGATCGGTCATGCGCACGAGATCGCTTCCCGGAGATTTATTTTTATCCATATGTTTTATAACTTTTTTTACATAGTCACTATTAACGGGCTGCCATCTCATGCTCATGCTCGAGTCTTGAGCATAGGTAAATCTATCTAGTAACTTAATATCACAACCATGTTTTATTCTTTCTATTTCTTCTGAAAAAGTGTGCGCAAAATTATTAGGTACATATATTTCTCTTAGAGTCATTATTTCCCATGTTACTTAATATTATTTTATCCAAACATTGCTTCTCGTTTCCTAATAAATTGTTTATTCTATCCCACAGCTTTTTTATATTATTATTAAAATCAAGTATGCATTGTCTGTCATACTTATTTCTATTTTTAAATATTAACTTATGACATTTATTTCTATATTTTGTGTAGTTTAATCGTTTAATCATATTTTTAGGTTCATTGCTCCAAATTAAAAACAATCTGTCTCTTTCTAGAACCATATTTTTCAATTCACTAGATATCCAAGGTTTATTATCTCTATTAGATTCTGTGAAAGATCTAGTTACATAGCAGCTATTATAAAAATCTTGAAAAATCTTTCTAAAAGCCTCATACAGCTTTAAAGGACATGTTATTAATAACAGTTCGTCAAAGTTTACTGATAACAGTTTTTCTCGAACCGCGCGGTTATCAAGGACGCAACGGCGTCGCGGGCTAACCGCGGGGTCCGCGAAGGCGGGGGTCGGGGCGGGGCCAGGATTTGCGCGCCAACTCGCGGGAGCTCCGAGAGCAGGAACGCGGGCGCCGTCGATTTGGCGATTTCTGTTTAAAATCGGAGTTTGTTTCCATTCCACCGCAACCGATATCATGTAATGATCAGCTATTTTATGTTGGATTATTGCTGAATTAATTCTCGCTGAAGGCGCTCTTATGTAAATATGGTCTAAACAGGATTCTACAAAGATGTCTACTACGATTTCACTTCGAGTTATTTTATTTATGCATTTAACAAATCCAAATTCTGCAAGTAGGTTTTCATAAATAATTACATTTTTATCAATATAAAGTCATCGACAAAAAAGCAAATTCTATTGAAAATATTCATCTAGCTGCAGTCACGTAACGGCACTCATAGCTCTGGCTATCGTTGGCGTGCTGCGAATACCAACTACTTGACTTGTGTGTGGTACAATGTGTTATCTTCTATTTTGTGGAATTTTCGGAATTACTCTAATCTTAATCTTTACGAGTGTGATAGACCAAAATGACCCGCTATCATATCTAACGCAAAGAAACAAAAAACTGCAATATTGTATACTATTTTTTTTTTTCATTTTCTGAAACTCAACTCACCGGACATACATACATAAAATCACATCTTCATCCCGAATGAGGTAGGCAGAGCATAACTGACCAAATAAATGACGTTCCGCCACGTCTGACAAGTTTTGAGGTCAATTTTAGACTGAAATGTGTGAAATGTGGACATAAATTATACACGCATATTTTTTCCATAGATTGTTTTCGGTGGATGATGTTCTCCAGATGAGTTGTTGGAGTACATTTTTTTTTTCAAAATAAATAATTACATAGTAAAGCAAGTAATTTCGTCAATATTTTAGAGAAATTCATTCAGTGGTTTCCTGTCAGGAACAGGAAGGGCCCAAACTTGGGTGTGTTTCGAAAGTCGTTTTTATTTTTACGCGACTTTCCCTACGGACTTTCCCTACAGGCTCTTGACAGGGACAGGATTAAAAACTCATTTAACAGAAATAATTTTGATAAGAAATGTCCCGTGCGACTAAAAACAAGGAGGCAGAAAATTTTAAAATTTTGTTACAATCGTATACCTTAGTAAATAGGAGCTCGTTATCTGTAATTCGTTATCAAATTCTATCTATAATCCTCATTCTTAATTGATGTTCTTATCAGATAAGTATATATTATAGGAACCGATAGGATGTTTTTCCACGGCCACGGCATGATAACGATACCTACCGTCGCTCTGTTTTTTCACTAGGACGGTAATATCGTCGATAACTTCCCTCCCGTCCCTCACTTCCCTGCCGTCCCTCACTTCCCCCCGTTCCTCACTCCCCTCCCGTCCCCACAGAAGAGTAAATGGAGCTAGCAGCGACTTTCTCTAATCAGTGCCCGTCCCTAACTTCCTCTCGGTGTATTGATTTACGGTGTGTCGAATCCGACCTAAATCTTGTTGAAATTGAAAAAGGACTTAGCCAATTTTCAAGGCGTGACCAAAAAGATTTTGTAAATTTCGAGGCGTGACGAATCCGACCTAATTTCGCGTGACGAATGACTACTGAATTCGTCGACGATAACGTCAACCTACCTAGTTCCAATCTGAGCGCACACACATACGCGCACTCTTCGTTCGAATACAAAACATTATGCAGTATTATACCGGTGGGAATCAATATCGTGCGTATTCCATCTGCGCAACCAGGAAGCGGGTCGTCATCTTAAAATTCTATGGCGAGGAGTGCCGATTGCTCACAACGATCACCCAAGATAACTCGGTGTAACTTTAGATAGCTACTATACTCACATTTAAAAAGAACTGTGAAATTGTTAAGCAGAAGGTACGTCCTCGCAACAACCTTCTGCGTATACTAATTTCGATCAAATGGGGTGCCAGTTCTACGGACTACTGGTCTGGCGCTCTGCTACTCCGCGGGCGAATATGCGTGTCCCGTGTGGGAGCGCTCTGCCCATGCCAGGAAAGTGGATACAGCACTCAATGAAACGTGCCGTATAATTACTGGCTGCCTTAAGCCGACCCCGGTATCAATGCTGTATCCACGGGCAGGAATAGTGCCCCCAGATATCCGTAGAGCAGTTACAAGTTCCACAGAGAGGGCCAAATTGGAAATTGACCCACTTCATCCGATGCACAACTATAGCCCAGTGCCGCAAATGCTCAAAAGCCGCAAGAGCTTTATGAAGTGTGTCAGCCCAATTTCTGGTTAAGCTCCGCAACAAGCGAGATGCCGGTTGTAGAAGGGAAAAACTAACCTACCTTCCCCCTTTGTGCCACTGTCAAAAATAAATAAATAATAATAAAATATCTCCTACCTGGACACAATCTGGCGAGGACGACTTGGAAGTCCTTAAATAGACTCCGTACTCAAGTCAGCCGGAGCAAAGATAATCGCTTCAGGTGGGGATTCACACAAGATTCCGACCATCGATGCAAATGCGGGGTAGACCCACAGACCATGTCCCATTTGATAGCTTGCTCCACATGCCGCAACACCTGCTCACGAGAGCAGTTAATCCAGGCAACCGACGACGCAGTCAGGGTTGCGGACTAGCCCAGTGCTAGGGAAGTTTAAAGAAAGGAAAGCTTGTCATCGACTCGATAGAAGAAGAATGCCGTGTCGTACCGTGCCGTCAAGTGGAATAATAGCGTGCCAGATAATTTCATTGATTTTCATACATTATCTCTTCCACGATACCGTGCCGTTTCCGTTCCCATGGACGTGTCGTCTAGTGGAAAAACGCCCATAGTGATAAGATTATGAAATTCTGACAATTGTAATCGGAACAACGTCAGTGATATTTTTCCTCAGTTATCGTACGGTCTTGTATTATAAAGCATGGCCCTGAGTATATGGAAGTGCACGTACTATGTGCTGGTCGTTTTTGCATTTGGCTGTGTCATTTACCTATCGATGTTAGTGTCTTTACCACGTTATCAACATGTGATAGCTAACTTATCTCCGATAAACATACAGCAACAAGAAGAGCTTCAATCTGCAGAAAATATTGATGTTGAAACTGTAAAACCTGCACTTAAATACATTCTTCAATGGACACCAGCAAAATCTGTTCCATTTGAATACATGGGAGTTGGACAACAAGGATTTATAGACAGAGATTGTCCATATACAAACTGTTATGTTACTGCTGACAGAAACTATTTAAAGGATTACACAAATTTTGATGTCATAGCATTCTCAGGACCGCAAGTAAGAATATATTCTAAAAACCAGCTACCACAAAAGCGGTCACTTCATCAGAAATATGTTTTCGCAAGTATTGAGTCTTCAATGTATTACCCAGTGTGTAAAGATTATTTCGATGGATTTTTCAACTGGACTTGGACCTTCAAAACTGATTCTGATTCAAGATGGGGATACCTTGTCGTGAGAGATATGAAAGGAAAAGTGCTTGGACCGAACACAGTCATGCACTGGATGAAAAGCGAAGACATGCTCCCAGCATCAGATGAACTTAAGAGTATACTGCGAGGGAAGAAAAAAGCAGCAGCATGGTTTGTGTCAAATTGTGCAACTCCAAGCAAACGAAAAGAGTTTGCGGCTCAACTAAACAAAGAATTACAATCAAAATATAATCATACTATAGATATTTATGGTAAATGTGGAAATTTAAAATGTTTTGATGAGAAAGATTGCAATGAAATGATCAGAAAAGACTATTACTTCTATTTGTCATTTGAAAATTCGTTCAGTGATGACTATGTGACAGAAAAATTAACTCGTGCTCTTGAGAATAACGCGATACCAATTGTATATGGCGGTGCTAATTACAGCAGGTAAGTACTCGAATTACATACATACACTAGCTTTCCGCCCCGCGGTTTCACCCATAATAACGCCTTTATCCCTAAAGGGGTAGGCATAGCGTAAACGATCTAAACAAAAGGTCGTTCCGCCACGTCTGACAAGTTTTGAGGGTTATTCCAGATTGATATTGCTTTTTTTTAAAGAGTCTTAGCGTGATACTGACAGGTTGCCAGACTATCGCCTAAATTACAATACTGTAACCCGCCGCGCTCATAAGTAATCTGTGCTGGAACCCTCAAATCCCTTAGCAGATTTTTACAGCATGCCCGGAAGGAGATGCAGCTGGGACATTCGTTGTTTTTCTATTTATTTATTTCATAATAATCTCTGATTTAACCCAATTGGTACAGTTGCCAGCATATCCTTAGATGCGCAAACTTTCCTTCACTAAGCCATTTGATGCTCAAGATGTTTGCCGGGAACTGCTTATATAACTTGTGAAATAACAATGTGCTTTGTTATTTGCAGGTTCATGCCGGATGGAGCCTATCTTAACGCAAGGGACTTAGGCGTAGAGAAGTTAGCTGCAAAGATGAATGAACTCATCAACGATTTCAATAAATACGCTGATTACTTTAGATGGACGAACCACTACAGGTATCACAGAAGAGACGCCACAGTGGACACGAACGATTATTGTGCAATGTGCACAATACTTAACGATGAGACCAAAGTCAAAAAAGTGTCAATTTATAAAGACTTTAGAAAATGGTGGAACAATCCAAACTCGTGTAGGTGAATGAGTAATAATTTTTGTGTTCGTGAAGTTAATAATTTGTTCGCATGAATTAAAAGGCGATTACAACGTAAAATTTAATCGAATTTATGCAATATTTATATGATTCTATGTACTTAATACAAATAGGGTCTTAATACAAATCAGTGTTTTAATAAAAAAAAACTAGGGTTTTGATCAAAATCCGGGTTTTGACAAAACACTGGCCGTAATCGAGGGAATAGTCCAGTATTTTGTCAAATTCCTAAGAAAATACCGTTTTTTGACCAAATCAAACCCGGGTTATGACAAAATCGTAGAAGACGTGAGATAATTATTTTGTATTTATGTTTAGCACAAATCTGATTCAAATTTGTTTTTTACTAAATATTATAGTATAGCATTTAAATCGATTAATGTTACATAGGCTCGTATTTATAAATCCATCTCAAGATTGAGAACAATATTGAGTGCGGAGTTGACAGGTTATTTTGTATTGGAATGACGTTTCTGATACCGACTCAAACTCGCTGTCACTCTTGAGAGCTGATTATAAATACGGGCCATAGATTTAGAACGTAGGTAAGAATTATGACTGTGGTTACAATTAGTTAATTTGAAAATATTTTAAAAAGATAAAGCCTAGTGTTATCCATTAATTTTAGATATTTTTACTGAAACTATTTTTATTTTTTTACGTTATTAAATGTAACCAAATAATTAAATACCACAAAAAATCACTAATAAAACCTTGCATGTCAGTAGCTTGAGTATATGCTGTCCACATGATGCGACTTAACTGCCTCCGTGGTCTAGTGGTCTGAGCCGTGGGCTTACGATCCGGAGGTTCTGGGTTCGATTCCAAGGGGGGAACACAAAGTTGATATTTGTCAATTTACCACTTTGTGAGGTTTGACATTGCAGGCTGAATCACCTGATTGTCCGAAAAGAAAAAGGATTCCGTGCTTCGGAGGGCACGTTAAGCCGTCGGTCCCGGTCACTGTCTTTGATAGTGGTTGTTACTAAAACCATGTCAGAGGCCTATAGCTGTGCTACTAGGTGGTTTGAAAACTCTGACACCAGGGTTTATCGGGTCGTTGTTCGACTCGAAAATCCACTCGCTAAGAAGAAGACATGATGCGAGTACCTTGTCTTTTGTAGCGAGGTTGTAGAAACTAATAAATTGTCTAGTTTAAAGGAAAGTGTAACTTTTTTACACCCTGTCCTGTATAGTGTGCTTATACTATAATTAATAAAAAAATGTTTTTTTAACAAAAATGTATCACCAAGAACCAGAAACCCATAACTGATTTTGAAATATCTATAATCAAATTATAGGTAGGTCTTATAGTGACGCTAGCAAGGTAAAGACGAAACGATTGACTTAAGAGGCTACCCTGAGCCAAGTGGCGCCCTCATCAGTCAAAAAATCATAATCCACTGAAAACACAATCAATCGAAAATCCGGTACGGCGAATTGAAGTTAAAGCAAAGAAGATAATTTAGAACATCATAAACTTATGATTCAGTGTTTACAGCAGTTACAGATAGCAAAAGTGCTAAAAGTGGCCGTTTTTCGCAAATTTTCTTTCTGTTACTACCAGGAACTATGAATTTCAAGTTTATGATGTCGTCACCTTTTTGGTAAACTTGCGAATGTGTCAAAATTGCAAAAATGACTTTTTAAGCGAAATGTAGTTTAAATAAAATAACACACGTCGTGGCAAATTTTCAGGAACGTAGCTGTGATAAAACGGGAGTTAGAATTGGTGTAAAAATGCGAAACTGAACTTTTTTTAATAATTCACTACAGTAAATTTACGAAAAGCCATATAGGCAGGTTTACCACTATGAATTATTTCACTCTATGAGTAATGGTTCCTCTAGTAAAATTGCGAATATGTCATATTCGCTAGTTTTCTATGGCACAGTTTTGATTGGGCATGCATGGTTTCACCACAGTAAATTAACGAATATGCCAGATTCGCTAGTTTTCTACGGTGTATACTTGTATCAAGATGTATTAAATTTACTTTGGTATACTATCGTATGTGTCAAATTCGCGTTTTTACTGCGAAATATTATACCTCTCTACGACCGAATTTAAAACTGAACTAACATATTTTTACGTGCTTGACGTTACGTTACAGACGTTGCGGGCTTGAGTTTCGGAATTGGATAAAATTAGACGCTAACACCAATTTATAATTCTTATCTGTTACCTCTGACTTGCAAAACATGTGACAGCGTGTACTGTTCTTGACCAACGGCGTTTTTTCGGTCTTCAAACCTTTCGTTTATGCCGCAGAATTTCACTCCGTTCTCACTTGTCACCGTACACAAAATTTTACACTGCAATAGAACACTCACTATAACACTTAGTTACTTACTGTAGTTACTACTGTTTCCACTTTCCACTTCTTCTTCTTCAACTAAGTGGCCCCTACAAAAAGAGGCCACACAGCTCTGCGATATGAGGCTGACAACCAGAAATGAATATTTCAAAGAGACACTCCCGTATGTGTGACAGACGAGCAATCCCTCGCTATCTTTGATCGAACACCGGGCACTTAATTGATGTATTACCAAACTGGTATGACGTGACCTCCGCACTTTCACTACACTCTTGATTCAATAATGAATCTAGCAGAACCCGGTATCAAATGTTATATCCAGAAGCCTCTGACGAAGATGACCACATTAGCGGAGAATGGTTACCGCGAAACCAGAGATTCTCTCGGAAGTAAAGAACTTCTTCAGCCAACTATACGATAAAATCTAGAGGCGCCCTTACATGCTTTCTATGGTTGCGTAGGCTAAACAACTCTTCTTCCTCTTCTTCTTCGAGTAAATAATCTAAATTTATAATATAAACAACTTAACAAAGGAATAGTCCTAGGTTAAGATGGTATACCCTAAGCTACTTATTAATGTTCAAGTTAATACCAACCAAATTTACAAGTAGTTAGACCAAATACAAGACCAAAGAGTACAGTCATTTAAGGGATAGGTAAATAAACCGTACCGTGCCGGCCACCTGGGAGTAGTAAAGTAACAGGGGTTCTAGAAAGAAAAAAAGAAGTAGAAAGTGGAAATAAAAAGTAGTGAAAGTGTTCTACTTTCCAGTTTGTGAGGTTTTGCAATCGACGTCGGAAGGTGTCCGCATCTGTTTTCGCATGGACGGAAATATTTTTAATTTTGCCTGACCGAAAGCTCGCATAAAAGTGACTTGTGATTTGTAGCTGAATCCCCAGTCGGCCTACAACGGCTTATGACGAAATTTCACGAGTCCTGCCGAAAATTCGGCTTAAAGGTAAGTGTCAAGAAGACGGAAGTGATGTCACTAGACGTCCACGGTCGTGAGATACTGGCCATCAACCTCGGCGAAGACGTGCTGAAGCAGGTAGATAAGTTTCGTTATCTGCGGAGCACAATAACATCAAAGTGCGATCTCGATGCTGATGTCAACACCAGAATTGTTGCTGCAGCAGCAGCTTTCGGTTAGCTAAATAGACGAGTTTTCAGCTCACTCGACCATAGGCTGGCCACAAATATTTCAATTTATATGTCAATTGTGCTGCCCAATATCTTGTTCTCTTCTGAGAAATGGATCGTTTACTGTCATAAAATTGGCTCACTGGACTGCTTTCATCTCAAATGTTTGCGCAAGATCTTTAACATCCGATGGTCTGACCGTGTGCGGAATACGGAAGTTATATGACGAGCCAAAGTGGGAGGCATTGAAACTTACCTCATGCGGCGACAACTCCGTTTGTGTAGACATGTCTCACGGATGACGGATCAGCGAGTAGCAAAGCGCATCTGTTATAGTGAACTTGCAAGCGTAAGCCTGGCGGCCAACTTCTCAGGTGTTACAACTTCTGTGCTAAAGCGTCACATGAAGTAGTGTAGCATAGAGCTTCCGTAGTGGGAAAGACAGGCTGGTAACCGACCTGAATGGAGATCCCTGGCTCACCAATCCAAAATTTAAGATTTTGAAACCGATCGCTGCTCTGAGCTTGATGCCATACGCGATGAACGGAAAGCCCGTCCATCTTCGCTTCTTCTTCTTCTTTGCGAGTCGACTCAGACGTTTATATGTGTGAGGACCAGTACTCAGCCACTGACAAAGCATTGTCAGTTGCGTTGTATAGGTCCTCGCGTGTGCAGGTGTAGGGACACGAAGGGCAAGTCATAAGATGCGCCATTGTCTGGGGAGACACACCACACACACATGTGCTCTCCGCACTATAGCCCCACCTGTGCATATTCTCCTTGCTTCGGCCGACTTGGGTCCGCAGCCTATTTAAGGACTTCCAAGTTTGCCAAGGTAGATTATGCCCAGGAGGGAGGTGTTCCGATAACGGAATGAGTGACGCCATGGGGTATCTATCCTCCCAAAGTTTTATGCGCGCTAGGTTTTCTTCTCCGTCCATGGGGGGAACCTCTTTTATGAAGCTATGGCGACTTTTAAGTCTCTGGGTTACCGGCACATGATGGTGTAAGGGGTGCCGGTGGTCAGACTCTTTTTTTAAGCGTTCCAGAGAACTAGCCACGTCTCTGCGAACGTCCGGAGGAGCAACACCAGCCAGTGGATACAGCATACCAACAGGGGTTGGTTTCAGACAGCCCGTAATAATCCGGCATGTGTCGTTTAGTGCTGTATCCACCAGATGCGTATGTGCTGATCGGCTCCATACTGGGCCGGCGTATTCGCCGACCGAAAAGGGAAGGGCCAATCCGGTCGTCCGTAAGGTTGGCGGTGAAGCTGATCAGTTTCAACTTCAATGAGTACTTGAACGCCAAGTGTTAAGTTGAAGCAGTTGCCGTTGCCGAAATCGATCTAGAGCAATATAATATTTTAGTAAGGATGCCACCCCTAAAGAAAAAACTCGCCCGCAAGCAGCGGTACAGGGAATCGCCACCCTGCAGCGGCTACTGGCTGTCACAGCCGCAACCACCAACACCGCCAACACCCGTGGACAAGCCTAGCCGTTTCGTAAAGCTACTCGCGCCGCCGCTCATTCCCGCGGCTGCCTCAGCAGCCCCCGCTCGAGCACTGTCTATAGCAAGATCAAGGCAGGCACCTCTCGACGCACTGAAGAGAGCGCAGCTGACTTGTGACCCGCGCGCTAAGAAGCGCTCGTACTCATCGTCATCGTCCTCGTTGACGCTGACGCCAATGCCACGGGCCTGTCCAGTCCCGGCAGGACCAAAACGGGAAGACGCCGCCAAGCCTCTCCATTTCATGCCTGGACTCACACATGGAGACATCTCCGCGCCTTCAGTCTCCCAGCACATCATATGCCACTGCAGCATTGGCGTCTGTCCCAAACTCGAGCAAGCAGCAGAACGTTATACCGACACCGCTACCTACTGCCCCCAAAAATAGCCAACCAACCTGCCAGCGACCCTTTCAGCCGTATGTAAGCAAACAGTGGTGAAGAGCATCTGCCAGTCAGTGTCGTGCCCCGTGTTCCAGTGTGAGATGCGCAACAAGCGGGTCGAATCAGCTCCTTATACGAGACCATCCAAAAAGAAAGAAGGCGGTGACTGAAAGGAAGAAGTCTGTAAATCAGCTTAACAGCTCTACATCATCACAAGCCTGCATCAGTCCACTGATGGACATAGGCTTATCAGCTCGGTCTTCAACCGTTCTCATCCATTTGTCTGTTGTAAAATTGAAAACCGTTGGGCCAAAAAAGTTCTAGACTGGAGAACACGTATCGGCAGGCGTAGTGTCGGCATGAAAACTTAGTAGGACGTCCTAAAACTAGGTGCGGCGATGATGTTTGTGAGAGAGTGGGCAGGATTTGGGATGAAAACGGCTTAATCGTATAACTTTATCCAATCTCAAAACTCAATTCCGTAATGTCTGGATCGTAACGTCGAGCACGTAGCAGTATTTTATGATCTTTAAACTTATTTAAGATTCATATCAACGTCTTTTCGCATGTTTACCATTTGACGAATTATAAATATACATGATGTTCAGTGTCAAACTTGCGAAACTACCACTTTCGTTAGTTTACCATGGTTGAAAATGGAATTCAAATTGGGTTTTGTATGGAGATGCAAACTTGCGAATGTGTAATAACTCGCAAATCTAATAAAGTATTGCAAAGTGGGTGTATTCATAAGATAGAGCATCAATTTTTATAATACTTTGCATAAAAATATATATCGAATGTCTGTGGCGCCAACTAAATAAAAAATAAATTTCGATTTTTCGCACGTTTTTTGGCTCTCCTGAACAGTTGCAAAAATGCAGATTCGCAAGTTTACCAAAAAGGTGACGATGTTCTAAATTATCTTCTTTGCTTTAACTTCAATTCGCCGTACCGGATTTTCGATTGATTGTGTTTTCAGTGGATTATGATTTTTTGACTGATGAGGGCGCCACTTGGCTCAGGGTAGCCTCTTAAATAATCATGAATCCCACGATCACGAAGAAATATTTTCTTGAAATGAAAAAAATATTTATACTACTTTCCATTTTGAAATGACCACCTCGTCAAACAAAAAATGTATTTTCATTTCCTACGTCCTTTTACTCATTGCAAAGGTAAAAGAAAGGAAAAAGCTATAATGGAAATGACTTTATAAATCTCAAGAGCGACCGCTTAAAGTGGTGGAGATAATTTCACTAGATGTAACGACTTTAGTAAATCACACCCTGATTTTATGTCGTAATTTACACTTTTTCGCTTTAAAAAGGTTTCGCGACCGCTTGGCGACACTTTCATTTACTTGTGTGATTTATTTTGACTCGGTTCTTATTAAAAACACTGCTTCATAAAGTAGGTAGGTGTTTTTGTTTTTTCTGGGAAACTTGTTTTTTTTTTTTTATAAAATTGTGCAAATGCCTGCGAGCTTCCTGTCTCGTGACTTCACCTGATTGTCCGACCGAACTGTAAGATATTCATGCTGTGTGGGGGACAATGACCTTAGTATTGAATGAAGTATTTATTTCTAGTTTGGTTAGGACATTGCAGGCTGATCACCTGATTGTCCGAAAAGTAAGATGATCCATGCTGTCGGATGGGCATGTAAATAGTCGGCCATGCGCCTGAATAAGATATTGAAGGATAAGAGCACTTTTGAAGGATAAGCGCACTTGTGTGTTGCGCAAACACTTGGGCACTAAAAACTAGTCCTGCGCAGTTACTTACAGCATCTTTTTAATCAATACACAACTGATTTCATTCTAACCAAGTTCTATCCAACACAAATAAGGCAATAATCAACCGGCTGTGGAAAACGGTTAATCCGGGATTAAACTCGATGCGTTTGCCACAATTGTCCAGTAAAATGATAATGCAGCTATTCTCTAAATAACTGAACTGAATATGGACATGCACAATCGCCATACTATTTACATTCTAACTCGGTCTATGTGATTACAGGGTTTCATCCGATTTCTAATGGGTTTCAAAAAACACTGGAAGTAATTTTGTGGAACGTTTTAGAACTTTGTGGATTAATTAAAGTTTTTTTTTTGTGTGGGGTCTCTGTTGGGGCTACTTTGGATTTTTCTTTTGACCTTATGGGACCCATTTTATTTCTTTTTTCGTCACTCTTTGGGCCTCCCTGTATGTAAATGCAAATGCGATGACAATGCAATTTTATGATGACATTGATGAAATCGAGCTGATCTCACGATGGAGCTGTCACTGGAAATTCCGTTACACACGATGATGAGGGTCTCATGATGGAGTCAACAGATTGCCTATGAATTCTGTCATTAAAAAGTTTGACGTATTACCTGCTTGAATATGAATAACAGCTTGCTTTTAAAAAAGCATTTTAAATGAACTATTTTAAGACTTACTAGATCGTGCTTTTTAATCGTTATAAAAATATTCCGATTTAAATTGCCCAGCAGTGGGACAGTATAGGCTAAAATTAATAATAATAAAAATCAACCAGTACATCATCAAACACGTTGGTTCTCGAATTTGTATATAAAAAAGACAAAGCATTAAACATCTGATATTGACAGCTCGGTGACAAGGGTTGTGTCAGAGGTTGTGCTGTTCTGACGTTCTGATGTATGACTTGCCGTGGTTGGGCCGTAACAATGGAACAGGACAATGGCAATGTGTACGGACTCTTTTGTTTGTGTTGGGAATTTGTGATTTATTAGTGTTTTTTTTTTAACTCATTGGTGGCAAAAAACATAGGGAATGACCAGTTTAACCCATATTTTCCCCTTGATTCGGAAACGAACAGAGACCTTAATATCTGCCCAGAACTACTTTTTCGTTGTTATTTTCGGTTGGGATATGTTTATGATAAATGGTTGTTAAAATATTACAATTTGTTTTATATCAATTTGGTAATAGGTAAATAATTTATTTTGCAGTGTTCAAAAACGAGTCATTGGTCAATTGTGGGTCAAATTTTATCATTTTACTATAAACTAAAGAAACAATGATGACACGATTTATTGTTTCGTAAAAACAATGAAGATACGATACCACCTTTTGGGCAGAGTTCTGGGCATATATGGGTTAATAAATAAATTTAGTGAAAATAATCGTGAGTGCTTAAAAAGTTAACAAAGATCCTCAAGAATAAATACAGCTTGTATTAGCAGTTTGTTGGTAGCGATCTCAATTTGAGAGCAGAGTTATGTATGTATATGTTATAGTCAAACCTCAGGTCTGATTGATATTTCTAACCTAACCTAACCTACAGTCAGACCTGAGGATTGACTAGTCAAACCTAGGAGCGCCCGAGCTTCGAGGTTTGACTATGACATATTTAGATTTGACAGGCCGTTTGACATTTCTGATACGAACTGAAACTCGCTGTCAATCTCAAGAGCTGATTATTAATTAATCAATGGACCAGAAAATTGACGTGGGACGTGTATTCAAAACAAAATACACTCATAACTTTACTCATAAGATAAATGGACGGACTAAGGACACAATTTTTTCCCGCATTGTCTCGAAAAGCAGGAAAAAAAAACATACATTATTCAGAAAATTTGTTAATAATACTGTTCATTTCGTGTAATGAAATATTTTTCCCTGCGTATACCTGTACGGCACAGATGAAGGTAAATGATGAAATCAGAACAGAATTGGAGCTAACAAAGCTCCTCAGACCAGCTGCGTCTTATTTTATAAGCCCATTTTCCGCCTTCTTATCGAGCACACGTGGCGTTGGCCATGTTTTATGTAGGGTACGGGTCAATTCACACCTGAAAGTGACGCGATGCGGCGCGCACTTTTCAAGAGCTTGATACACATTATTTACAAATTGACATTTTAGTAAAAAAAAAAACTTCAACATTCCGTGCGACGGCGTCGCTTAGCCGGAACGTCAATTATACTGTGGCGTCGCGCTGCGCCGAGCAGCGCGGCATGTCACTTTGTGTTACAAATGAAATGCATCTTCCAGCAGCTTCAAGCAGCTTTGCGCCTCATCGCGTCGCGTCGCGTCGCTACCAGGTGTGAACTGGCCCTAAGGTAGTCGCAGAAAAATGTAGGCCTACTGCAAGATTTTTTGTTAATATACTATTTATTTCGGATGGCTAGTAAAATATCGTATTGTTGTGTTTTGAGCAATTAGCATGCGTTGATAAGCTCAAACATCATCCTTCAAAATTGCTTCAGGTTTAATTTCAATCTAAGATATTTTCAGGCATATTTTTTAGGACTGGTTTTTGAAAGCATATTTTGAAGTCTTTCGGCAAATTATGAACTTGCATATTTACGTATGAAATAAGAGCTAGTAAGGTAGCATTTTATAACCCCGTATTCAAAGCTTAGTTAAATAGTAGAGTATACGCAACATGCAAAACAAAGTCCAGTATCAGTAAAACCGTGATATTGCAGTTTCCATCTTTTGCCGTTAAGCCGCGGTTAAATGCCCGAGGATAGCGAGTGTGCAATCGGGCATAAGCACTAGTGAGATAAAATGTTATTGCTTTTAGATATATTTGAATGAGTTTGAAATGCAATTTTTCTAATCTAGGAACATAATATAACTTTCTACAAATAATAAAAAATAAGTTTGCTTAAAAAAATCGCTTTCAGCTGATAAAGTTGGTGCAAAAAAAAAACTAATAGAAGGATATTAACTTTATTTTACACTAGCTTTCTGCCCGCGGTTTTACCCTTGTTAAATCAGTTTTTCCATGGAAATGAAGGTTTTCCGCGGTGAAAAGTAGCTTATGTCCTATTACATGATTTAACTTACAAGTGTGCCAAGTTTCACCCAGATCCGTGCAGTGGTTGAAGTGTGCGTGATTGAGTAACAAACATCCTAACATCCAAACTTTCGCATTAAAATGTTAGTAGGACTACAAAGTTCGAAGAATAAATTAAAACTGTTGAACAAAAGTAAAGTAAAGAACGGATAAGGGACTTTCTAGGGCTCGTATTTCTAAAGCGATCTCAAGTTCGAGAGCAATATTAAATGTGGATTTGACAGGCCGTTTGTACTGAAATGACATTTCTGATTCAAACTCAAACTCGCTGTTACTCTTGAGAGCTGATTATAAATACGGGCCTAAGATGACTGCACCAATACCTGACCATTCACCAATAGCTGACCAAAATCTTCTTTTTTCACGATTTTTAGCAAATATGGCAACATATTATGGTAGTTTTATATTTTTTTAATAAAGCAAGGTCTTAGCTGTCAAAAATATCCAAAAGTTCTATCTAGAATCTATTGGTAAAGGTGGTTATGTAATGGAGCATTACAAAATTATAACTTTATTTTTAATCATGTATTTTATTTTTATTTATTCGGCAAATCATCAGCGACAATAAAACAGTAAACAAAAAATATACAAAACTGAGAGCTATTTACAGATTTACAGATTTGTTTAAGTGGAACTATCATAAACCATGTAAATGCGACACGGTCAATAATGACTTTTCTAGTTTAAATAGACATTAATTTATATGCAGTTAAAGTGAGATAGCCATTATACACAAAATAATGTTTTTAAGAGCATTTATAGTCAGAAATCCGCTTAAATGGTCAACTTTTGGTTCATCCACCCTATGTCAAGCCAGCGTGAAAGCAAAGTTCATAAAAATGGTTTAATAAGACTTCATCTCGGCGCCCTTACCCGACAACTTCATCAAAGTTTTATTAAAGACTTTTAAGATGGTGCTTAGAAAGCGCTGCTGGTCTAATATTAACTGCATCTTTGCTGCGAATACAAAAGTTAAGGTTCTAGACGTACTTAATTTAAGTCTGATTAAAAAAAAACGTATTGTAAGCTTTGAAAGTGATAGTGAGAGCCCAGATAGTTTGGGTTGTTACTGTTATAATAAGTACAACAGGCACATTTTATCACAATGCGAGAATAGGTGATAAGATGTCCTACCATTTTCGATCAATTCAGGAATGGCCCTAATCAGGCATTTATTCTTTATGATCAATATTCTTTGGAAACTACCTTTTTTTAAAAATAATTATTTAGGTACCAAAGATAATTTACAGGTTTTTCTAAGGCTGATCGTTCATCTTAAAATCACATAAAATAAGCAAAGAAGATTTAAGTGTTCCTTTCCACACAATGAGAAATGATCCAATTCTCATGTAATTGCTGATAAAGATCACCAATATCGTATTGATGATTGTGACACGTTTACACTTTGCTAGTTACTGGCTAAAAGAAACAGGTCGAGTGCCACCAGACTTGTAATAAAAGTGGCTAAAGAAGGAACTAATGCGGTCAACATGGCTGTCAATTACAGAATAAAAACTCCTTGTACTACATAATTACATAGAATTGCAGTGCGTCAAATAAAAGTCGCATTCCTAACGTGTGTTCACTATCATAATAGTAAAAGTTGACAAAAGAAACCGAGACATGTCGCTAGTATCTTAAGAAAACACATAAAATAGCAAGACACATAAACATCATCACCATCCTAGCCTTTTTCTGTATTTCACGGGGGCTAGATACAGGTTTTTACACAAAACGACTGTCATCTGAACTTCACAAACCAGAAGGGTTTATGCCATGATAGTATCCAACCCAGTTATCAAAGTTTTCAAGCTGCCAATGCTTAGCAATGGCCTCTGTCATGCCTTGAAAGCTAATATTGATCACAATTCACAAGAGCTCTAGATACATAAACATGGGTAAAAAGATATTACATAAGTGGCCTCACTGCTTAGGTAGCAATTTCTACCGGGCAACCTTTGAGTGATAGAAAAGCACGCGCGTCATTGTCTCAGTTTTTATTTTTAGCCACTATCTTCCGCTGCAAACGCACCTTGACTAAATTGTCAAGTCGCCCATCGATTTATCTTCTAACCGATAAAGTTAACGAACTCGCAAGAAAAGTGATTTTAAATGGCGCGTAGCGTCTGAGGGGATGTAATAACTGAATGGCAGATAAGCTTGGATGAAAGATAAAGCTCCTTGGTTCTCCTATCGAGTAGGTTTCGAGTCAGTTTTTAAACTGCCCTAGTACTATTATACAGGGTGTCCAGGAATTAATGGATAACCCTTTAACTGCGGCTAGCTTAACCGATGCCCTACTTGTAAAAAAATTATGACCTCGGTAAAAGTGTCACAGTTTTCGAAATATCGTACAAAAACCGTTTTTTTGATAATTTTCTCCCTACGCTCAGTTATTTTCATGCCATTTCATCAAATATCAACATTTTTGGGTTTTTTATTTTTTTTAATATACCTTAATAGTTGATACTTAAAATGAATACATTATTTTAGTACCTATTTATAAGAAAATAATTTAAAAAATAAGTTTTATTGAAAAAATTAGGCAAAATATTTTTAAAATTTTGTCTTTGACCTCCTACGGTGAAAAAAAAAAGTGACACTTTTACTGAGGTCATAATTTTTTTACAAGTAGGGCATCGGTCAAGCTAGCCGCAGTTAAAAGGTTATCCATTAATTCCTGGACACCCTGTATATTCTGTGCTAATAGCACAGCTAATAGGCCTTTGACATGGTTTGTGTAACGACCGCTATTAAATCCAGGACCAGGAACAACGGCTTAACGTGCCCACCGAAACACGGAATCTTTTTTCTTCCGGAAAATCAGGTGATTCAGCCTGCATTATCCTAACCAAACTGGCAAAAATCTCACAAAGTGATAAATTGATATATTATTATAATTATCAACTTTGTGTTCCCTAGGTATCGAATGATAGGTCCTGACGAGATCTAAATTTCAGATTACCGTTTCACATTTAACAGCTGTCATCTGTCATTTAGATCTCGTCAGGACCTATCATTTGTCCCTACACACCAGTACTCTAGGATCGATACTTTCCGAGATACGGCCGTTTAAAGTTTGACAGCTGTCAGCCAAAATGTAGATCTTGTCGACACCTATCATTTGTCCCTGCACACGAGTAGCCTAGGATCGATAGTTTCCGAGATATGGGCGTTTCAAGTTTGACAGCTGTCATCCGAAATGTAGATCTCGTCAAGACCTATCATTTGCCCCTACACACCAGTACACTAGGATCGATACTTTCCGAGATATGACCGTTTAAAGTTTGACAGCTGTCATCCGAAATGTACATCTCGTCAAGAACTATCATTTGTCGCTACACACCAGTACTCTAGGATCGATACTTTCCGAGATACGGCCGTTTAAAGTTTGACAGCTGTCATCCAAAATGTAGATCTCGTCGATACCTATCAGTTGTCCCTACACACCAATAGCCTAGGATCGATAGTTTCCGAGATATGGGCGTTTCAAGTTTGACAGCTGTCCCGTCCCTCACTTCCCTCCCGTCCCCACTCACCTCCCGTCCTTTACTTCCCTTCCGTTCCACACTTCCCTCCCGTCCCTAACTTCCCTCCCGTCCGTCACTTCCCTCCCGTCCCTCACTTCCCCCCCGTCCCACACTCCCCTCCCGTCCCCACAGAAGAGTAAATGGAGCTAGCAGCGACTTTCTCTAATCAGTGCCCGTCCCTTACTTCCCTCTCGGTGCATTGATTTACGGTGTGTCGAATCCGACCTAAATCTTGTTGAAATTGAAAAAGGACTTAGCCAATTTTCAAGGCGTGACGAAACAAACCTAAAACTTAAAAGATTTTGTAAATTTCGAGGCGTGACGAATCCGACTTAATTTCGCGTGACGAATGACTACTGAATTCGTCGACGATAACGTCAACCTACCTAGTTCCAATCTGAGCGCACACACATACGCGCACTCTTCGTTCGAATACAAAACATTATGCAGTATTATACCGGTGGGAATCAATGCCGTGCGTAATGTGCGTATTCCATCTGCGCAACCAGGAAGCGGGTCGTCATCTTAAAATTCTATGGCGAGGAGTGCTCACAACGATCACCCAAGATAACTCGGTGTAACTTTAGATAGGTCACTCACATTTAAAAAGAACTGTGAAAATGTTAAGCAGAAGGTACGTCCTCGCAACAACCTTCTGCGTAAACTAATTTCGACCAAATGGGGTGCCTCACCTACAGTTCTACGGACTACTGGTCTGGCGCTCTGCTACTCCGCGGGCGAATATGCGTGTCCCGTATGGGAGCGCTCTGCCCATGCCAAGAAAGTGGATACAGCACTCAATGAAACGTGCCGTATAATTACTGGCTGCCTTTAGCCGACCCCGGTATCAATGCTGAATCCACGGGCAGGAATAGCGCCCCCAGATATCCGTAGAGCAGTTACAAGTTCCAGAGACAGGGCCAAATTGGAAATTGACCCACTTCATCCGATGCACAACTATAGCCCAGTGCCTCAAAGGCTCAAAAGCCGCAAGAGCTTTATGAAGTGTGTCAGCCCAATTTCTGGTTAAGCCCCGCAACAAGCGAGATGCCGGTTGTAGAAGGAAAAAACTAACCTACCTTCCCCCTTTGTGCCACTGTCGAAAATAAATAAATAATAATAAAATATCTCCTACCTGGACACAATCTGGCGAGGACAACTTGGAAGTCCTTAAATAGGATCCGTACTCAAGTCAGCCGGAGCAAAAATAATCGCTTCAGGTGGGGATTCACACAAGATTCCGACCATCGATGCAAATGCGGGGTAGACCCACAGACCATGTCCTATTTGATAGCTTGCTCCACATGCCCCACCACCTGCTCACGAGAGCAGTTAATCCAGGCAACCGACAACGCAGTCAGGGTTGCGGACTACTGGGCTAGGGAAGTTTAAAGAAAGGAAAGCTTGTCATCGACTCAATAGAAGAAGAATGCCGTGTCGTACCGTGCCGTCAAGTGGAATATAGCGTGCCAGATAATTTTATTGATTTTCATACATTATTTCTTCCATGATACCGTGCCGTTTCCGTTCTCATGGACGTGTCGTCTAGTGGAAAAACGCCCATAGTGATAAGATTATGAAATTCTAACAATTGTAATCGGAACAACGTCAGTGATATTTTTCCTTAGTTATCGTACGGTCTTGTTCTATAAAGCATGGCCCTGAGTGTATGGAAGTGCAAGTACTGTGTGCTGGTCATTTTTGCATTTGGCTGTGTCATTTACCTATCGATGTTAGTGTCTTTATCACGTTATCAACATGTGATAGCTAACTTATCTCCGATAAACATACAGCAACAAAAAGAGCTTCAATCTGCAGAAAATATTGATGTTAAAACTGTAAAACCTGCACTTAAATACATTCTTCAATGGACACCAGCAAAATGTGTTCCATTTAAATACATGGGAGTTGGACAACAAGGATTTATAGACAGGAGATTGTCCATATACAAACTGTTATGTTACTGCTGACAGAAACTATTTAAAGGATTACACAAATTTTGATGTCATAGCATTCTCAGGACCGCAAGTAAGAACATATTCTAAAAACCAGCTACCACAAAAGCGGTCACTTCATCAGAAATATGTTTTCGCAAGTATGGAGTCTTCAATGTATTACCCAGTGTGCAAAGATTATTTCGATGGATTTTTCAACTGGACTTGGACCTTCAAAACTGATTCTGATTCAAGATGGGGATACCTTGTCGTGAGAGATATGGAAGGAAAAGTGCTTGGACCGAACACAGTCATGCACTGGATGAAAAGCGAAGACATGCTCCCAGCATCAGATGACTTAAGAGTATACTGCGAGGGAAGAAAAAAGCAGCAGCATGGTTTGTGTCAAATTGTGTAGCTCCAAGCAAACGACAAGAGTTTGCGGCTGAACTAAACAAAGAATTACAATCAAAATATAATCATACTATAGACAGTTATGGTAAATGTGGAAATTTAAAATGTTCTGATGAGAAAAATTGCAATGAAAAGATCAGAAAAGACTATTACTTCTATTTGTCATTCGAAAATTCGTTCAGTGATGACTATGTGACGGAAAAATTAACTCGTGTTCTTGAGAATAACGCGATACCAATTGTATATGGCGGTGCTAATTACAGCAGGTAAGTACTCGAATTACATACATACATATAATAACGCCTTTATCCCTAAAGGGGTAGGCATAGCGTAAACGATCTAAACAAAAGGTCGTTCCGCCACGTCTGACAAGTTTTGAGGGTTATTCCAGATTGATATTGCTTTTTTTTAAAGAGTCTTGGCGTGATACTGACAGGTTGCCAGACTATCGCCTAAATTACAATACTGTAACCCGCCGCGCTCATAAGTAATCTGTGCTGGAACCCTCAAATCCCTTAGCTGATTATTACAGCATGCCCGGAAGGAGATGCAGCTGGCACATTCTTTGTTTTTCTATTTATTTATTTAGTAATAATCTCTGATTTAACCCAATTGGTACAGTGGCCAGCATATCCTTAGATGCGCAAACTTTCCTTCACTAAGCCATTTGATGCTCAAGATGTTTGCCGGGAACTGCTTATGTAACTTGTGAAATAACAATGTGCTTTGTTATTTGCAGGTTCATGCCGGATGGAGCCTATCTTAACGCAAGGGACTTAGGCGTAGAGAAGTTAGCTGCAAAGATGAATGAACTCATCAACGATTTCAATAAATACGCTGATTACTTTAGATGGACGAACCACTACAGGTATCACAGAACAGAAGCCACAGTGGACACGAACGATTATTGTGCGATGTGCACAATACTTAACGATGAGACCAAAGTCAAAAAAGTGTCAATTTATAAAGACTTTAGAAAATGGTGGAACAATCCAAACTCGTGTAGGTGAATGAGTAATAATTTTTGTGTTCGTGAAAATAATAATTTGTTCGCATTAATTAAAAGGTGATTACAACGTAAAATTTAATCGAATTTATGCAATATTTACACGATTCTATGTACTTAATGGGCGCTTTTCCACTAGACGGCACGTCAACGGCAACGGCGACGGCACGGTACCGTCGACGATATCGTAGGTGAGATAATGTATGAAATTCTATGTGATTACAGGGTTTCATCCGATTTCTATGGGTTTCAAAAAACACTCGAAATAATTTTGTGGAACGTTCTAGAACTTTGTGGATTAATTGAAGATTTTTTTTGTGTGGGGTCTCTGTTGGGGCTACTTTGGATTTTTCTTTTGACCTTATGGGGCCCATTTTATTTCTTTTGTCGTCACTCATTGGGCCTCCCTGTATGTAAATGCAAATGCGATGACAATGCAATTTTATGATGACATTGATGAAATCGAGCTGATCTCACGATGGAGCTGTCACTGGAAATTCCGTTACACACGATGATGAGGGTCTCATGATGGAGTCAACAGATTGCCTATGAATTCTGTCATTAAAAAGTTTGACGTATTACCTGCTTGAATATGAATAACAGCTTGCTTTTAAAAAAGCATTTTAAATGAACTATTTTAAGACTTACTAGATCGTGCTTTTTAGTCGTTATAAAAATATTCCGATTTAAATTGCCCAGCAGTGGGACAGTATAGGCTAAAATTAATAATAATAAAAATCAACCAGTACATCATCAAACACGTTGGTTCTCGAATTTGTATATAAAAAAGACAAAGCATTAAACATCTGATATTGACAGCTCGGTGACAAGGGTTGTGTCAGAGGTTGTGCTGTTTTTTCTTGGATAAGTATTCATTAATGAATAAGGATATCGTTTAATTAATTGAATTTGGATTAAACATTAATTAGATATAGGTAATGGATAGATAAAGTTTTTTTTTTATTTCTACAAAACAACATTTTGCAAAAATGGCTTCACTACGGCTTAACTATTATTTAGGCCCTCCTCGCCTAAACCTATTTGACGGTACGCATTTACAAATACACCCTTTGACAATAGTATAGATCAGTCATGTTACTACCATCCTATTGTGTTGAAACCGCATTCAGGGATTGCTTCGCATTGTTATCTCGGTGCGTCTGGTATTAGCCAATTTGTCCTTCGCAAAATTACTTGTATTGTTTGGTTAATTTGATATAGGGTCGGCGGTGATGAGGTAGGGAGTAAAGAATGTGGTGTATAGGAGGTAGCTATTATTCGAGATGTATCTAATTTATTTTGCTGAAAAGTTTTTCCGTGCTGGACTGGGAGCGATAGAAAAACATAGAACCGGGCCAGCTTCTTCTCCTCCGGGCATGCTGTATACAATAACATTTGGCAAAGAGGGGAAGTGGTAATAGTACATTACCTTAGAAGCCAAAAATAAAACAATGTATGGTCGAGTAAATTTGGAAGGCCGAGACGCAGTCGAGGCCTTCCAATGTAAACGAGACCATACATTGCTATTTTGGCTGAGATTGGTACAGTACTTTTCTCTCATTTGGGAGGAAACAATAACAATACACTTAAAAATAAACATTAAACATGCAATTCCTCCATAATATTGCAAAATTTAAAATTAGAATGGCGCCTATGACAGGAGCACATTCCATTCATTCGTTCATTCAATTTTTTTTTTATTTGCGCATTCAGCCTTTAAAAAATTAATATTGTGAACTTAAAAACACCTAATCCTTACTAGATGGTACTAGTGTGTACTTTAAAGACCTCGTGCAGAGGTCGTTAATGGCCATTAATGTCGTTTGGAGAAATTGCCGGCCGCTACGCACTTGAGTACCGAAAAGAGTGAATGTACGCTTTGTTTTTTTTAAATAATGAAGCAATTTTCGAGCAAATGGGAGAAAAAGTTATTCCTGAACCTGACGGAATATTAGGTATGTAGTGTTAGGGTAAACAGTGGGTGGTATATTATTGCTGTGATATTCTACTAAAATTGTTTATTTTTATAATTTTTTTATTTTTTATTATATTTTTTATTTATTTTATTCATTGAAAATCTCACAGCATTTTCAGAGACAATTTAAAATAGCACTAAGAAATTTACAAGCCGCACTAAGAAATTTACAAGCCAAATTAAAAGATTTTTATATATAAATTATTTGGACTTAAGGCCAAATTACTTAAAAGATAAAAAGTTAAAAAAATGAAAAAATAAAAATTATATTTTTTTATTAATTTAATTATATTATTTTTGTAGGTATATTTTTTTCATTAATTTTACTTTAATTTAGGCGGAAGGATTCTTTAGAATCCCCTTTTGTCTTGTCCCCTTTTGTCTTTTGGTGATGTGAACTGATATTTTCGTGTGTCAAATGATAAAATAAATATGATGAGAAGGATGGATTTATACCTATACCAATTTTGTATTGTAAAATTAAATTGCTAAAAGAAGAAGAAGAAAATCAAAGTGGTCAAAAATCTTTGGCATAAGTTTTGCCAGATTTTTGGAAAATTCGACGGAAAAAAAACTAAATGAATTTTCTTCGAACAGAATTATATCCAGTACACCTGGTTTTAGCTAGTGAGAATACCTGAGAAATGCAGCAGCAAATCTCTCGAGTGCCATTTAATCCCCTTTGCCACTCATGTTGTCATTCAAGATTAAGCAAGGATTAGTGCTCATTTGCAGGTGATCAATAGCCTAGACTTGTCTAACTCTAAATACCTGGAGTACAAATTTATCTAGGGACATTTTAGGTAAAGTTTTGTTAGGCTGAAATTATGATAAAATATTAAATTAATAATAGCTACCTAATGGGGTACACCCAGGTAAACGACTAAACAAAGGTCGTTTCGACACGTGTGACAAGTTTTGAGCGTTATTTACTTAAAATAGATCTGAATTATTGCCTTAGCGACAGGGTGTCGTCCAGTCGCTAATACACTAAAACCGTCGAACCCTTTCTCTGGTTTTTACAACATGCCCGGGAAGGGGAACAGGAGTTTGGCTCGATTTCTCTGCTGATCATACAGTCATAACGATACCAGGATTAATCAGTTCGATTGACTCTAAACCCACTTATCAGAAGAAGTAGACAGTGTCAAGGAGTACGCGCTTCAGTTGTCATGTTTCTCGAACCAGCAGTTCAGGCATTGGTCGATCTATCAGTCAGGAGAAATCCGTTTATTTATAAGACAACAACAAAATTAAACCATCGAGCTTGTCGACCCTTGAAACGATGATAACCACCCAATTCCGATCTTTACGGGCCTCGTGATCTGACGGCCATTGGTTTTTACCATGATTTTCCTCCTTTCATTAGATCTGGGTGAATTGGTACATTGTCAGTTATTGGCTGAGATTTTATCGGCTTTTTATGAGGATTGATCTTTTTATTTATAATTTTGTGGTATTTGGGAATGTTTTCTACTTTGTGTAATGTGGATGAGATATTTTGGTTCGTGTTTATAACTTTTCTTCTCGAGATTAAAACATTTTATTAAAATATAATTATTCTTTAAAGTTTTCTTTTGTTTTCATAAGAAACAAAACGAACATAAAAAGAAAGGGTTAAATTACGTTACAGATTTCTATTAAACTTCTAATTGAACGGAAATTAATGAACTTACAACTAAGTTAGGTATTCTATAATTTCGCTGCTTTAAGATATCAATCATAATATTAAGTCCATTTCGTTCATTAATCAAATTAATTAATTATTACGAAGAATTAATTTCTAAAAGCAGATTACGATGAACAAATTATCATTTTGATGGTAATTGATTAAGTGACTAAATGAATCGAAAAATTTTAAAACCCACTTCTCTTAATTGACTTTAACTATATCTCGGCAAGTTGGTAAGCCAATTAGGTATTAACTTAAATAATAAATAAGATGAACATAAATTCCAAAAATCTACAAAAATATCAGATACAATAATATTGTAAAATACATTTTTCAGATTGATCATTATTCAGAATTAACATACAATTTTCTCGGGCCTTTGAATCTAAGATCAAATAAACGAAACCAAATTACTTTTGAAGAGATAAAATGGATAAAAATATTAATTTATCTCATTAGTATTCTCAGATGGTATTCAGTGAGCGTTGAACGATTTCGTATTTTAAATAAAAGCCGGCGGAAACATCCCAAATGAGCGCGGGCTGTGGGGAAGTCAAATGTTCTGACTCATTATTATCTTTTTATGTATTGATCTTAGACAAAGGTATATATTTTAATTTTTTAAACAAAACGAAAACACGTCTATGCCTGATCATCTTTTTCCAAAAATGATGGCGTTTTTGAGTTCTCAAAAAAGCTCGTCATGGGGGGTATCACCGCTTGCTTATTTCTGCCGCCAAGCAGAAGTGTTCGCACTTTATGTGTTTGGGTCTGAAGGGCAAGAGAGCCAGTGAAATTATTGGTACATGAGACAATCCATTTTAGGTCTATTCCACTAGGATCTAGTGGGATCAGGTTGGCCATATGCTTAGTTGCCGCTGCATAACATTAAAACCCGTTAGCTGGATGCCTATCCACCAGTTCAAAAGTTGTTAATAGGCATCTTTCCCGACAACTATCACAAAAATTTACATACATACATAAATCACGTCTTTATCCCTAATGGGGTAGGCAGAGCGTCAACGACCCAAACAAAGGTCGTTCCGCCACATCTGACTAGTTTTGAGGGTTGCTTAAGATATAGGTATCTGTATATTGCTGTAGTGACAGGTTGTCAGCCTATCGCCTAAATAACATAAAAATTTATTTACAAAAAGGTGAGGTCGGGGTCAAATAGATTTCATCTTCAAATTATAATTGCGAATGCTCTTGGAATATAAACGAGGAGCACTAGACGGTAGACCACTATTAATTGCCTCGCTGACAAATTTAATTACCTAGTCAGACAGTGGAAATGTTGAAAGTCATCTAGAATATAGGCACATTTAGGAAAGCTAGACTAAAACATTGAAAATGTTTTAAAAGCTCCGCAGAACGCAATAATTCAAAATAAGAATCGATTTTGTCTATATTTGTTCATAGATCGTACTTATACGAAACTAAAAATTTTAATATTTAAATCAATTTTGATTGCAATTTCAATGGAGATCAAAAAAATCAAAATTTTCTTCGATTTTTTCTATATTCTCTTTTCAAAACTTTCGCGGTTTTTTTCACTATAACTATGACACATTTTAACGGTTTTTTTTAAAAGAAGCCGTTAAAATGTTTTGAAACGATCATTCATTTTCTTTGAAAACCCCTGACCGACGGAGTAAAATAAAACAACTAACCGTAGCCGGCTCATAACCTCGTAGGGATCCGCTACGGAACCTCGTAGCTTACCCGTGTAAGTGGTGGTCGATTGGGGTATTCGTAGAGGTAATTTGAAATTCAATTTACTGATACCAAAATGATGGCACGGCGATGTTGATATTTTTCTCCCGTAAAGGAAAAACTTAGAATCTTGAGCTCACTTTGAACACAAAAAGGGTCCACACTACCAAGCCGTAAAAATCTATAATAAATTACCAAACCATTTAAAAACAGAAACTCAAGACAAACCTTTTTATAAAAAATTAAAAGCATTCCTTTTAGACAAGTGTTACTATACAGTTGATGAATTCTTAAACGATAACTTAAAAATATAAATTTACGCCACGATCTATGCTATAGAAATATGTAAGCATGACATCTAGAGACATTTGTATTTAATTTTTACTAGAAACATTTGACATAAAAATATTATTATTTTTAAATGATTTTAAATGATGGCATGTTTCATAGGCTATAATTTACAAATTTAATTAATAATTTTATATAATGACTCATGAATTATATTCTCGCAATTTTATTGTAAAAACTTTGCATGCCACCAACTTGTAACGCCCTACTAAACAGGGTTCATGTACTCATGCTATGTTATATAATATATTTAAGACCTTTAACTCTGTACATGATAACAAGCAATAAATTGAATTGAATTGAATTGAATTGAATTGAGGAAATGAGAAACTAAACGCTATCAAGAACTGACAGTATAATTTTATGGCGTAGTTTATGTACCGTTAGAAAGAGGAAGCAGCTGGTTTACTTTTTATTGTTTATTTGAACAGTGACGCTGCACCTGCACCGCCAGGAATACATGTGTGAGTCTTTGTATGTATGTGTAACTGGCTTTCTACAAGTTTTCACCTGGAAATGAAGTTTTCCCGCGGCAAAAAGTCTATACCCTATTCCAGGGTTTAACCTTTGTGCTAAGTTTAATTCCGATCCGTTTAGTGGTCGAAGCGTGATTGAGTAATCAACATACATACAATTATAAAATCACGCCTTTGTCCCTAATGGGGTAGGCAGAGCGTAAACGCTCTAAACAAAGATCGTTCCGCCACGTCTGTCAAGTTTTGAGGGTTATTTAAGATAGATATTGTATGTTGATTTAGTCCATTGCTTCCATGCTGGACTGGGAGTGATAGAAAAACATATAATGTGCCAGCTGCATCTCCTCCCAACCATGCTGTAATAATCAGCTAAGGGATTCTAAGTGTTTCAGTATTGTCATTTAGGCGATGGGCTGACATAACCTATCACTATAGCAATATACAGTTCTATCTGGAATAACCCTCAAAACTTGTCAGACGTGGCGAATTGACCATTGTTTGGGTCGTTTACGCTCTTCCTATCCCATTAGGGATAAAGGCGTGATTATATTATGTATGTATGTAGTCCAAACATTTGCATTTATTATATTAGAAGGATAATATTTTAGTAGGTTTCCCTGTTATCCTACTCTGACTGTTTCATACCAGCACTCTAACTAATAAGCCATGCATTAAAACATCACACTATCTGTCAGCTGGCAGAAAGCGAGAGAATGAGAGAATGCAGCTTCACAAGTAAACTTAGATAGTCTATTCATACAGTCGTGTGTCATCATCATCTTCATAGCCTTTTTCCCGTATTTCATGGGGTCGGCTACCTAATCTAGGGGATTTAACGAGGGTACAGGTTTTTACACAGAGCGACTGCCATCTGACCTCCGCAACCCTAGATTATGTTACACACAACCTTTGAATTTCTTCGTAGGTGTGTGCAGGTTTCCTCACGATGTTTCTTCACCGTAAAAGCGCCGAATAAACGTACATATGAAATTCGAAAACCGTAAAACACATTGGTACGTGGTGGGATTCGAACCACGACCTCCTGCACAGAAGGCCGCGGCCCTATCCAGTACACCATCCGGGCTTCGTGTGTCATATGGAAGAGACATTGGTGTTAATTCAGGACGCACTATTACTAATTCTAATTCTTAGTAGCGCTGTCACTTTCTTAAATTTGACATAAGAATAGGATAGCAGATAAACACATGACTTTGACATTCCTAATCTGACATTAAATTGCTTAAATTTGACATTAGATTGCTTATTTAACAAAATGATCTATGCTCGGTTCTTATTTAAAGCAGCTTATGTCAAATTAGGAACGTCAAACACATGTTTTTATTTGCTATCCTGTTCTTATGTCAAATTAAAGAAAGTGACAGCGCTATCTTAAAATTAGTTAAGAATGGGGCGGTCAGAATCGAGCGCATTATGTGAGTTTTCTGAAGATTTTGATCTAAAGTTTTGGTCAGCAGATTTTTTTGCCCCCTGTATAATAAATATACGTACAGTATACACAAACGCGTTTATTACTGCGTCAATTTACTTGCCTGTTGACAATCTATGCTGCGCATTTGAGAGTCAAATAGATATGTATGTGTTGAGTAGCAAATACCGTTACATAACGTAATGTATGTTTAGTATCTAGCTAGTTAACATGAAACACGGAGAGGCAAAGAGAATTGTACATACTTAAAATGATGTCAAATCGAGCTAATTTTCAAAACATAGGTACTAGAAATAATTCCTATAATTTTCTTAACGGCTGACTACATGTTTTTTAAATCCATTGCCGCATTCACGACCTATATATTTCGAAATGTACACTTATATTTACTGACGGTAGCCTATTATTATCTTTACTATAGAATATGAGCAAGAGAAATATAAAAAACGGAATTCAAATTCCCATACTTTAAATTGCATAAAGGTTCATCTTATTGAAAAATTAAATAAAATTTTGCTTGTTCAAAATTTATTCTTAAGCACTTGAATTTAAGGTCTAATTTTTACAGCACGGAATGTGACATTCTCAGCCAAGTTATTGGCTCAAACTAACCGGGTCTACGATGCTGTTGTACTCGTAGTTGTAGCTACTGACTACGCGTGTAGCGATACGCCTCGTAGCAATCAGCTACGGTTGCTACGTCACACGGCTACACAGAGCGGTACAGAATAATTGACGCATTCTGGGCTGTGTGTAGGTCAAATATCTACGTACATCAAGTCACGCGCCTTTATCCCTTACGGGGTTGTCAGCCCATCGTCAAAATTGCAATACACTGTAACCCTTGAATCCCTTTTGCTGACTTCTACATGCCGTTCCTCCAAGGCATGCTGTTGAACGGCAGCTGGTTTTTTTTTTTGTTTTTCTATCGCTCCCAGACCAGCATAAAAGAACAGAGCATGAGCAAATTTTATGTAGGTACATTCTTTTGATATAAAAAAAAAATACTTCTTACTAATGAAGCCTATGACTTCAAATTAATGACAAGCAAAATACTTCCCATATTTTTTCTGTAAAAAAAAACAGCAGTTTCCTTCACCTTTCTAGCTTTTACGTCACTTGTAAAACTTATTATGACCTGCTAAAAACAATTATAATATGATATTATTTATCGTTTTTCGATACTTGGTAAAAGTTGTTCAGTTTCTTTGGCAGACACACATCCTTCAGGATGCATATACCCTTTCTGTTACACGTTGTATATTGAAAAGTACCTGCCTACATGAGGCTTTGCTAAGCTATACCAGGCCTGTTTCACTCCGTATTTTAGGTACGGAATCGTTTTCCACATTAGGCCGCCCGAACGGCCGGCCTAAAGCGGTCGGGTTGTCAATCGTCTCGGTGAACGTACAAAATATCTGCCTTCTTAACTCGTTGTCTCGCTCCGAATTAAGTCGCGCGGAAGCAACCCTAACACGTTTCCTTCACTTGTACATGTGTGCGTGTTTTTCGCTAACTGAGCAGGCGTTGTAAGGGAGTGAAATTTCTGTATCGTTAGATACTATTTTATTATTCTGTGGCTATACTCAACAACCAGCAAATTATTTACGGTTAATCATGTACACGAGCAATTTACTTAGTCGACACACAAATGGGCGACATAGATTGTCAACACGCTGATACATTAGTGCACTAATAATAATAACGTAAGCTAGTGTGTTGTGCGTGCTTCTATACCTGTGTGCGTGTGTGTTTCTGTATACAGGGTGTTAATTTAATTGTGTGTCATGTTTAAGTGTTACTATATAGTTTTAGTTTTTTAGATATATGATTCATGTTGAAGCCGTACCCTGTATTGTGAATAAATTTTGTACAACATGAACGCAATAAACATCTGGGTATTTGAGTATAAGTAAATATTAAGGATCACAAAAAAAATTATGAAAATCTACTTAACATTTTGAGATTTTTTTTTATCATACAATTTTATCATAACGTCAGGTCTGGCCAAATGGGCATAAACTAAACGCGATAAAAGTGACCCTTGTCATATCATATGTAATGTTTTTCTAATTTAAATATTAGTAGCCGTGGTATTTAGTTAACTCCTCACTTTACTAATTACAAACCAAATTGGCGTTATTAAGATCATGTATGTACAATCATAGGTACTATAAGAACCAAGAAGGCACTTAAGGTGTCTAATCTAAACACCTCAAGCAGCACTTACGCGTGATTGCTTCCTCTAATGAATTCTAATTTCCATCTCGTGTGAAAACGTGGAACTAAATGGAGTAGATTATATCCTACTAGCTATCAAACTAGAACTAGGTAAGTATCACTTTCCTGTGTTCGCGACTGTACTAGCATATAAATGGTAAACTAGCTTTCCGCTCGTGATTTCACCCACGTTAAATGAGTTTCCTATGGGGATAAGATATTTTACCGATGTTAAAATAGCCTTTTCCCGGCTCCAGCTTATCATTTATCACCGTCCCAAATTTCATAAAAATCCTTTCAGCTGTTAAGGCGTGAAGAACAACAGGCGAGTTACATTCGCATATATAATAAAAATAAAAAATTCCCTACAAAGAAAAGAATATAAAACTGGTGCTAGGGTCGATTGTTTGTTGATAAAAATAAATAAATATGTACTTCTATTTGGAAATTCAAATGTGGTGATAATATAATTAAGCAAAACTTATATTTTTTTTTGTTTTTTAGTTATTTTTACACGAACACACTGAAGAAAATTATTATGGCTTATCCTGACTGACGCGCTCATGAGTAATCTGTGCTATAACCCTATGAAACACTATTGTCTCTCCTCTCCTCTCTCATGCTTTTGTTTCTGTTAATTCGTAGGTTAATTCCATACAAGAACACTTCACTCCACTCACTATGGGTTTTCTAGGTATCGTTATAATAATGAAAAATAGCGTCGGAACGTTGGTCGAAATGTTTGCAAGCACGCGATTCCAACATTCAGCTCTCTAGCCGTAAGTACGGTATTTCATGAACAAGTTTCAATGGATACTTGCTGCCAGGGTTTATTAACTCTAAGCAGGTATGAAATACGAGCTGGTCAACGAAGCAAATAAAAAGAACGCTAACCAAACTGTTTAGGTATGAACTCACCCACGAAAAGGAACATGGTCGAAACAGGAAAAAATATTGGGTTATGTGATGATGTAAATTCTACGCGATTTTGGGTACTTATCTCCCATACAAATGGTGCCAGCAGCAGCTTCTTGAGTCATTTTGTAGCGGACGGAGGGCCATTTTTTTCATATTTCGACCTATGTCCCTTAGGGAAAGTTGTTTAGTTTCATAGTAGATACATTATATTCCTCCATGGTTTCATGGATTTCATAGCCTAAAAGTATTTTTACATTCAGTATATTTATTTCTTGAGCGTACTATAAAAGTCAGTTAAGGGATCCAAGGGTTTCGGTTTTAGGCGATGGGCTTTGTTCTACGAGTCAAATGCTTAGATGTGATTTTTTTGTATGTTATGGGAACTAAAAAATGCCGAAAGAATGTAATCTTTTAGTTACCTACTATAGATATCTATAGAAGAACCAAGAATGGCTAAGTATATATGATTGGCTCTGCAATTTACAAGCGAAAATCCATTTCGATGTAATAAATAAACTGAAAGTCTTAAATAACCGGTTGCTACAACATCATTTTATTTCCTCAATAATGTTCCTTTTGAAGTCTTTTCCAGCTTTCTTCGATTCGTGGAGTTTTCTCGGAGATGTAATTTCCTTCTGTGGATGCAGGATGCAGCCAGGGATGGATTAAGGAGGGATTACCGAGGATTTTCTGCTTCGCGGATTTACATTTACAGTGGGAGACGTCAGCTTGGAGATATTAGTTGGTGAAAATAAATTGACTAGCTGGGTAAGTGTTCTTTAACTTTACTTTCTAAAACATGCACCAAAATAGTAATATTCCGTAGTAAAAAACTATACGCGAAGTGTCATATTTACGGATATTCAAATTAAAAATTTATTCGGAAAGTATATTAGTTCTTACTTGAAGAAAGGAAAGAAAGTAGGTAAATCCAAGCGAACGAATATGCGGGTGGCAAAAATATATGGGATTTTCTCCACTCCTTTATTTTTTTTTAAATTCATAATTCAAGACTAGAAACAGGCGGATGCCAAAAAACAAAAAGTTTGTATCTCGAAGCCCACAAAATGATACTGGCCACTTACATTTTTTGGCAGTATGTGCTTTGTTTCATTTCCCTCTTTTATATTTTCAAGTAAAAAATATGGCAAAATCAACATGTCCGCGCGAATTCTTTTTCGTTCTTTGATGGGTATGACTTATTTAATGTAAATTAAGTGTTTAGTGTTTTCGATGTAATGTGTAATTGTATTAATACGTGTTTTGTTTGTTTGTGTTCTGTTCGAATGGATGATGACACTTCAAATGTTCTTAAGATATCTTCTCATGTAGTGATATCATTCTTTATCTTACAAGGATTTTTAATTATATTTTCCTCACAGGTGTAGTATAAAGCACTATGTATCACTCGGAAGAAAATGCAATTCCCAACTCGTTTGTATTGAGGCCCTCAGCGCAACCCTCGTAGGGATCGGTCATGTTCTCCCCTCGATAAACAAAGTACTATTCTATCACTATTTGAGAAATAGCTTAAAAAATATATCTTTCCGTATTTTATTTCATTTCGGATGTCATCTTGACAAGATTGCTAGTGTGCCATTATAATAAACTAGTGTCATGTATGTGATCCGCCACAATATTATTGAATCTGCACATTGCGCTCTGGGACGAATGCTTTGCTGCAGTCTTTTATGATTCCAAATATTCCAAATCCATTCCCGTGGTCTGCATGCAGTACAGCTAGTTGACTGCAATTTGTCATTGGCTGTGAAAGCTCCGTATTTCGCTTTCCGTTTGAGGCGTTCTATATCCGTTAGTTAACTTCACTGTTCATTACCTCGTCCATACCGTTGGGTAGATTGAAACCTTAGAATGGAAGCATGCTGAAGAATTGAAACAGAAATCTAAGCATTGGAGCTGAAAATTCATAAATAGAGACTCTTCTCTGATGTTCTTCGAAATTAGCATTTATAAGAATACTGAAATTCTTACTTAAGTTACCATTAGAATATATTAGATTTTAATGATGTTTCAGATAAGTATTTATAAAACGTTATTATGGTTACTAAAAGAAACTAAAGTCCTAAAATACATGATAACAAAATTATGGACTACTTAACAGAAAGCAGAATAAAATAACTTTTTTTAATGAAGGTAACATTGATATTATTGTAGTCTAAGTGGAAACTAAGACTGTCCTGGTATTCAGACCGATGTCTCCAAACTCACCTAAATACTCTCACGTATGAACTCTCTAATATATCAATTATTTTCCAATATTTTTTATCGTTTATCATTATTATATAATGATAGTAGGTTTTTATAAAAATGAGCTTCGAAGTAACAATACAATAGGAGAACAACTCAACGTTATTGTTGCTTTTCAAAATGATTTTATCATCCTGCCATTCTTTCATGATACTTTGTGATTCTTTTCTTAAAATCTGTTAAATTGATTTATGATTCGAAAACCAACAAACTCAGTCTCCAAAATTGTTTACAGTTTTGTTTTTTAAGATGTACTAAGTATAATCGAAAAAGAAAATAGCATTTTAAAAGAGAATGGTGCAAAATACAAGTAAAAACAAAGATCAATCTCTCGTCACTTAATTTTTTTTAAATCAAGAATTGAATACTTTAAATTGAATGGCATTCTGAGCCCAGCTAATGTCTAAATTACAAGCTATTTTAAGGTGCGTTTTAAATCTCTATTTCAATTCAGCTGCAAAAGTAATCCTCTGAAAATACCTGGAAAAACATGAATTCACGTGGGTTTTTGTGATCCCCGTAGCATTGTTTGGACGTCAGTAATGGGACAAAGGCTTCCCCGAAACTACGACCTACTCGTAGGTAGAAACAGGTTGCGGTTGTTATTACCACTCGATTTTAGCCTTTGGGCACTTTGGGTTCATAACGTGCATTTTCCCTAATGTTGCCTGTCAGAAAGTGGTATACATACATACATATTTAAGTGGATGATTTATAAACTACACCTTATTCGTTATGGAACAGACAATGTCAGGTAGCCTAACCGCCAAAAACCTAACAAAATGTGTCATTATATCTGATAAGTTGAAACTTTTTTCAGATAGGACTACATTTCAATAGTGACGGGTTGTTAGCCTTATCGTTTCAATATTTACTAAAAATTAAGATACGAGTTTGAATCGAGAACTTCATAATTGCAAAAAAATATAATGAAGTTCAGCTATAATAAAGTCAATCATAATAAAACCTAAGGCAGAAATACTTAACAACAGCACTATTTTAATTTATATAAAAAAAAAATTATAAAATTTAAATCTTAACAAAATTTAAACAAAAGAGCTGAGGATATACCAGTTTCTTCAAAAGACAAACTAAAGAAAACTTGTTTCTCTGTGACACAGCTCTTTAGTCTTTAGAGGTTTCTTGAAACTCCGCAGTAATGCTGCTTCTAAGAAAACAAATGTTTTAGAATTAAGACTTCATCGTAGAAAAATTGTTATTATGCTCTCTATAGTATTGTTGTTTGAATTAAAAATAAAGTGTTCGATCAAAATAAACGTTCGAATATTTTCGAGTTTTTTTTAATATTCTCCCGTTTGGGATTGCAAAGTGCGTGAGCCCACGCAGCCTAGTCTTCAGAGTGTATTTTATTTTGTCTTCATATAACTTTGTAAAGTAAGCTTACACATTGTGGGCGTGGATGTTTTAGTACATACTATAAACCTTCATTGTTTTCTTAAAATAAATAAATAGACATTTTATTTCAATATTTACCCATTTCCTATTACCCAGTTGTTTATAAACCATGAGGATATTATTATTTAATTTTGTAAAAATAACCGTTTACAAGTCCTATAATACGCATCTGTTTCAACAAAGTCCGAAAAACAATAAATGAATTTTCCTTTCACATTTTCCTTTCACAATGCAGGAAATTGAATGCCAATAGCTTGAAAGAATATGTCGACTATTATATTGTGTCTCTTTGAACGTGAAAAAAAAAGACAGGAACTGGGTCGGGACGAAGCTACTTAGTCAGCTCTAAGGGGTCAAGCTGAAAGAAAAAGAGCAGAAAAAGCAGCTTTGCAAACAGTGTAAAGAACTTTTTATCAAAAGAGAAGTCTATATTTTACTTCCGTCCCGTGCTAGACTCAAGGGCCCCTATTTATAATCAGCTCTTGAGATTGACAGCTAGTTTGAGTTCGTATCAGAAATATAATTTCAGTACAAAACGACCAGTCAAATCCATACTTAGTATTGCTCTCAATCTTGAGATCGCTTTGTAAATACGAGCCTAGGAAAACTAAAGATTAAAATGATAGTAATAGAAGTGACAGCAGAGCAAAGGTAGTGGCCATTTTTGTAATAAATAAATTGTATCTCAAATAAAAACATTTTCATCAATAAAATTATTAGGATTTACCAAAACATGAAGTAATTTCTCTTTTTGTAGGTAATCCATCGAGTTGTATATGATATTACTATAGGTCGTTTTTGCTCTGCCTACCCCATTAGGGATAAAGGCGTGATTTTATGTATGTATGTAATCATCATCATCATCATCATCATCATCATCAGCCACAACATTCCACTGCTGGACATGGGCCTCCCCAAAATTGGGGGTATATGCCATACTCACCACGCTGCTTGGCAGGCGGGTTGGTGAGCGCAGTAGAAGTTTTCCATTCACAGGGAACGCTGATGCCCATTCCCTGGATTTATCCTTTAGTCGCCTTTTACGACACCCGCAGGAAGATCACTTCAGGGAAATCGTAATATATAAGAAACTTATATAAGATACTAACAATTAATTTATAACGTAAAGTGTAACCTCTGCTCTGATATTGAAAAGAAAAATGTTGAGTCTTCAACATACATGCTTTAAGTAATATCCCGGATGAAACAGTTCGTTTAACAATCAATAGCCATTTTTTAGTAAAAAAAAAAACTATGAACAAAATCAGAAAAAAAAATTGATTTTCGTTTCGGTACGCCAAGTTTTACCTACAAATAAACCAATTCACTAGAGTGTAGTTTTATTTTTCAAACACGAAATAAATAAAAATAATAAATCTGGTTTCCCGCTGGACTGCTTTTATCAGGAATTAAAAAAGGAGGAAAGTATAAAAGCGGGATCCAGAAAATGTATCCGCGGAGCGTGAAGATTAATGTTTTTGTTATTTAGACAAAAAATGTTTACAGCAACTGCATTTATCCCAATTAAATTTAGGTTCGCTGATCTTTTGTTATTTTTTTTTAAATAAAAAACTGCTAAGATTTTTGTGAAGCAAAGCAATGCAACGCAATGTTCACCGCTATTTTCATTTCTCATAATTATCATTAAAGAAATACCTAAGTATTTTAGAAATCGAAGAAATTGTAAACCATTGATGCTTTGCCTACCCAATAAGGGATACAGGCGTGACAATTATGTTATCTTTCTTGCAAAACTCGACCCACTAACAACTTTAATTAGTAATTATTGGATTTCTCGGTTATACCCGAGAGGCTGTAAGGTACTTAGATCTCTGCGCAGTGTTTACGACTAAGATCGCGCTAACGACCGTTCTTTTAAGAATTTTATGGTCTTACAGGTCTTAGGTAAGACCTTTTTTATCAAATTATTGATATTTTGCTAGAAATATTTTCCATATTTATCCAATAAAGATAGATAAAAGTGTTTTCGAGTTAAGATATAGTAA